>JAQFZT010000234.1:0-32107 GCA_034696325.1 Camisiidae sp. | reverse complement strand
TCGCTCAACATTGCGCTCAACGAAAAACATCCGAATATAACACATGTGGACAAGAATGCGGTGGGAATTATGGCTGGATTAACCAAAATGGTGTACTCCATCAGTGGACCCAATCCTAGACCTTATATTGAAAGAAAACTAGTTGAAATAGAAGTGAAGACAATATAAATTGATGTTTGAATACCTGAAGCGAAAGCAAATCCAAGCAAATACAATAGTCTTGTGGTCCTGTTTTTGCCCGTATCTGGAGTTGAATACAAAGCAATCACAAAACCGATTGCAAACAACGCAGAAATTATTCCACCCTTTAATTAAATCAAATCAATAGAGGTCTCATTGAATAAGATTTACTATTAAACTAAATAATAAAACAATAATTACTTGTAAAATATTAGTGAAGAGATGAATATAACCGCCGATCGATGCCGAAAGCAATGCCATTGCCATTGAAGAGTAAACATCTTTCAAATGGCTCTGAACTTGAGGTTCACTTAAAAACAAACAAATTATATCATTAGTTCATTTCTTACTCATTATCAACAAGTTTTAATTACATTTTCCGATTTAATGAATTAAAAAACGAGTCAATACTAAACGACGCCATAGTTATTATTATACGTGTTATTACACTACAAATTCAATACAATAATGAATTCAACTCAATAATAGGGACCCAACTCTCACTTCAATAGTTGTCAAGTATTTTCTCGTCTTTTCTAGAGCTCAATTTTATAAAATATTCTAAATATCTCTAAACATTTGGTACTTTTTGTTTCATTCAAGTCTTTATTAAAATAGTTTGTATTGAGTGAACAAAAGTTTGATGTTTTCGAAATGGTTTACATTGTATTTAAGCTATAAAATCATTGATTTGATATGACGTGACTTTTTTAATGTAAAGATTTGAAGAGGAAAATACATCTACTTTTTAGACTTTATTTCTGTTTTTCCTCTTCATTCAATTGAAATGTTTTCAATTGGTTTGAAATGAGAAATACATATTGCAAAACACATTCGCATGCATTCAAGTAATTATTATAAAATTATACTTTAATGACTCATTTTTAAAATTTTTTGGTTATTTTTAGATTCAAATATTGATTACACAGAAGAAGGAATTGAATTAATTTCTCAATTCAAATATTGATACAATTGATGAACAAATAAAATTCAAATCAAATATTAAATGATTGCATGCATTAATGTTGACATAAATTAAAAACTGGTTTAATTTTGAGTCACATGTAATGATTAGTCATTTTTCACTTAATTTGATCGAAAAGTTGCAAAAATTAAAGACAATTTCAGTAATTGTTCGCAATTATAATAGAATGTCATTAAGACCTGACTCGAGATGTAATGTCCGAAGCGTTGAATCGGAAGACGATATAATCATTTCATTCAAATATAGTTACAGTTCAACAAATCAACGATTCTTTCATTTTAAGCGTAATAAAAATGAAGAATTGAAACAAACTTTTGCCAGAATTTTACTAAATATTAATAATTTCCTGACAAAGAAAATAAACCGAAAAAATAAAAACAAAGAAAGTGTTGAGAATGAAATGATTCCAACGGTTCCAATTGTTGCACAACTTTTAGTTGATGGAAAGCATGTGAGCGAAGACTTGCTTAATACAGAAGTTTGGAAAACAGGTACTCATTGACCTCGTATTCAATTGTTATTTAATATTTTGATTATAAATCTATGAATTGTTGATATTTTAGGCTCTATTTTAAAAATCGGTGAAAATCAATACGAAGTCAATGTCAATTCACCGACTGTTAAATCCATAAAACTTCCCAAATCAATAATGTCTGGATTTGATGTCTATCCCATTCTTAAGCTTGAATTTTGTACATTCAAAGAATGCCAATATATTTGGTTTAAACAACGTTTACATAAAGAGAAAGTAAAGAAAGCGAAAAAAGTTCAAACAGAAAACAGCTCTGAATGCACTTCAACTGGAAGTGAAGGAGAAGGAGAAGGAGAAGAAGCGATTGGTTTCGGCGGTTGGATTAAAGTTGGCGAAGGATTTTACTATAACACTAATAGCCATGATATCGGAAGAAAATTGAGAGTCATTTGCATTCCTAATAATGGTTTTGAATCGGAAGCCATTTCTGAGAATGGAGTCGAAGCCAATCCCGGTTTATGCCCTTTCGAGGAAAGACATTTGCATTGCTTTCATAATAATGACTTTCCGTTGGGATCGTTTCGCATAATTTCATATAACATTTTGGCTGACACTTATGCAGATTCTGAATACTCTCGAACCGTACTCTTTCCCTATTGTCCGCCCTATGCTTTACATATAGACTATAGAAAACAATTGTTAATTAAAGAAATTAGTGGCTATAACGGAGATATCTATTGCTTACAAGAAGTTGATAGAGAAGTGTTTGAAAGTGATCTCAACCTTATCATGTCTTCACGAGACTATAATTCTGTGTATAGTGAAAAGGGTTCTACAGGAGAAGGTTTGGCTGCTTTTTGTAAGGCATCAAAATTCGAGTTGTTAATGAGTCAAACAATTAGTATATCAGAAGAATTTAAGACAAATCCACTCTTTGATGAACTTCTTCGTTGTGTTAGTGTTAATGACAAACTTTTAGAGCGATTACTGGAAAGATTTTCTGTTTTTCAGTGTATTCTTTTGAAAAGCTTAGAACTACCCGAACGTGCGATACTTTTAGGAAACACTCATTTATACTTTCATCCGGTAATCATATAAAACTGGTCATATCAATAAAGCATAAATATTCTAACTTTACTATACTTTACATTTAGGACGCGGATCACATCCGACTTATTCAATCTTATATTTATGTCAAGTTTATGGAAAACTATATCAAACAATTGGAAAAAACAGTAAGAGTTTTCATAGATTCAAAAAGTTCTCAAATTTACTCTTAACATAATTTAATTGCTTTGAGTCATCATTTTTATAGAGACCTCATCTAAAAGTATCTCCAATTTTATGCGGAGATTTCAATAGTTGTCCCGAATTTGGTGTTTACCAATTGATGACAACAGGATTTGTTCAACAGGACATCGAAGACTTCAAAAGCAGTATTCATAAGATTTTCCTGAATTATAAATATTGTAAAATTAAAATTGATTAAAACTTAATGAATTTGACTAATTTTCAGACACTGAGGAAACAATTAAAGGTTTTGAGATGAGTCATAGCCTAAGTCTTGGAAGCGCCTGTGGAACACCTCAATACACAAACTTCACCCCCGGTTTCAATGGTTGTCTCGATTACATATATCACGACACAAACGATTTAGTTGTTTCGGATGTTGTTCCGCTTCCAAGTCATGAACAAGTTATACAAAACACAGCTATTCCTAGCATTGTTTTCCCGTCCGATCACTTGGCACTGGTCTGTACTCTTTCTTGGAAGAAATGATTGAGTTCTACATCAAATACAATTACATTCTTTATTAATATAACATTTAAATAAAGTTTTTAAAATATAAAATTGTTTCAATGATTATTGTTTTGTTGATGTCGTTGTCTGTGATTTACGATAAAGTTTGATATGAATGGCAGATACAGTTCTAGTTTGAGTGAATGAGTCCAACAGATCCCTATTGTGTCCGATGGGCTCCATATCATCGATCATTTCAACTGAAGATGTATTACAAGATATTTCTAAAGCGTTAGTGTTTTGTAATTGTAAACCCATATTAATAGCTCTGTTGACGGCTTTTCCCAATCCATGAATAAACAGGTCTTCATATTCTCCACAATCTATAATACGCTGACATTTATTTAATTGTGTCTTAAAATTAGAGCTCATATTAATATAAATATCATTATTTCTTTTCGGCATATAATTTGGTAATCGTTTTCGTAATACATATTCCTCTGAATCTAATCGTAAACGTTTTGTCACTTCTTTTGGAGATTTTTCACTCTTATTTTCAGCCATTATTTAATTGTATGAAAATCAGAGTTAAATAGATATGAGTTAAGTCGACAACAAAATCAAAATATTTAAAAACATCAATATATTAAGGGATTGTATTATAATAAATTACACAAAAAACTTATTAACTTGAAAAACATTTCTATTTGGCTTACTTTCAATTTGTCTTAAGGAAAATTATTAATTACTTTTCTTAATGACGAGCGAATTGGGCTTAAAATATACTGCATTGCATTACAACATAAGAGCTCTTTAGAATAAATCAATCAATTCAACTGACACTGCAAGACATTCAATCAAATCTCAAACATTTTAACACAATATTCGTTTGATTTATCATTCAATTTATTCTTATTCTTGTAGTTCATAAACATTTGCATAAACAAAATAATTCTAGTCTTATAAATGGTTTGAATTAAGTTTGAATTTTATTTTGAAATAAAGTTTTGCAAAAAATTCATATCCAAAACGGAAACATAACGAAAATATGGATAATTAAGGATAAAAAGGGACACTTTTCCGTTTTGTGCAGCTCTTTTATTCAATTATATAATAATCTAGATTTTTATTTAGAAAAATTCGTTTCAACAGTTAAAAGGTCTTACATTATGAATATTTGTTTAAAAACTCTTTATATTACGAATGACAATAAAAATTTGCTTTTAATGACAATGAAAAATTGGCAAAAAATGAAGTTGCAGTTGAAGCGCAACTGTATATCGAAAACAATGATCGTTATGAGAAAATGAACATTTTCTAGTATGCGATTCTTTGATAGCAATTTATCAAAAGAAAAGGAATAAATATATATAATATTTACTATTAATGATTAGTTCTATCGTTAAGTGTCAAATTTGATTTTTTAATAAAATATATTTATATATGTATATAATAATAGTCTCTTCAAGTCTAATAAATTATTATTATTTGCAACAATTTATTTAAACTCAAATTTGCTGTCCCTGTACTACAAGTTCAGAGTTTCCATCGTTTGCGTTCTCACTGATTGCTAAATCTGTTTGATCTGAATCGATAGCGATATCATTCTGGGAGACAGTGATTGATGTCTCTTCGCTTTGTTGTTGTTGATTAATCTTTTTTGCCTGATGCGTCTTTAAATGCTTTGATAAGTGATCGCTTCTCATAAAACGTTTCAAACATTCAGCGCATTGAAAACGTTTTTCACCTGATAATCAAAAGATCAATTAAATGAAAAAATTCAAAAATCATTTAATAAACAAATGCTAACCAGTATGTGTTCTTCTATGTCTCTGTAGTTCATCAGAACGAGTGAATCTTTTGCCACAGAAGAGCCAATTGCAGACAAAGGGTCGTTCGCCTGTGTGCCACCTTAAGTGTGCTCTCAAATGAGAGGTCTTTCCATATACTTTATTACATCCAGGAATATGACAGATGTGTTGTTTCTTTTTAGTTTCACTATTTCTTCCCTCACCGTCTCTACAATTAGGACAAGTGCAGGCGACACGTCTCATCTTACGTCCAGTACCCGCTTCGCTACCGGGTGTGGCCGTATCTGTAGTTGGAGTGCTTGTGAACGAGCCCTGCATTGAATTTTGTACCGAAACATTAGCGGGAGTTGAGACAAGTTGCCATTTAGTGGGATCATTAGGGTCTTGTTGTATCTGTTGGGTCACAAACTGTGAAGCATTCGCTATTTGAATGGCTTGCACTGGACTTAAAGGCCCGACCTGTTGGCCACCTGTATTGTTAGGAACGTTGGCCACTATATTACCAGAAGGTGTAATGCTTAGACTTTGAAGCGCTGCCGGTGACGCAGAAATCACTTGCTGTTGACCCCCTCCTTGTAATTGAATTGTTTGTAAGCCTCCGACGCCCTGTACTTGAATAACATTTTGTCCTGAACGTAAACCTATCCATCAATTATTAGTATTTTATTTAAAACTAAAATAACATTAAATTAAAGACATACCACTTAAACCAGAAATATTCAACGAATTTGTGTTCCAAACGGGCGCTGATATCAATTGCCCGATTTGGCCGTTCGGTAATTGAACGTTTGCCAAAACTGTTTGTCCCGCAGTATTAGAACCTAATGTTGAAGTTGTAGTACTCTATCATTATTTAAAATAAAATGTTAAAAACATTTCAGTTAAATAATCAAATTTAATTTGAGAAAAACCATAGAATAGTCAAATTACTTGATTTGATTGATTAGAGTTTTGAGTTTCAGTTCCCGGTTCTTGTTTTATAGTTTGGGTTTGTGTTGTGTTTGCTTGAGATACTTGAATGGGTGCCATTTGAACCTAACGTACAAATTATTGATTTAATCATTATTTTTAAGAATAAATTCAATCCAAAAATCTTATTCAATACCTGTTGCATTTGAGGAACTGCCTGTGCAGTCAAGTGTTGAACATTCCCGGCATTTAATGATTGAAGCGCTTGAATCGGTAAATGAATAGTTTGCAGAATTGTTTGTCCGTTTTGTGTTGAAATTGCCTGAACAGGAATTGTTTGTTGAACTGGTAGTTGAAGTGTTTGAACCATATTTCCCTGCCGTACGGCTACAGTCTGTCCGCCACCGAATGAACCCAATGAGACATTTCCGATGCCGGGAATATAAACGGTCTGTTGTGCCGATTGTTGGGCCTGTTGGTTGTTTTGTTGTCTGACAACCGTCTGATTCGGTGATGAAAACAACTGATTACCAGATATTTGGATGGCTTGTTGTCCGCCAGGAATAAAGATGGCCTCTTGACCATCAATTTGCAACTGTTGCGGTTGAATAATGCTATAAATACCTCCGGCATTATTTGCCGATTGCGAGAATATTTGGGTCGCTTGTGATAAGGCATTAGCTGTGTTTTGATTGGCTACAGATGTGATGGCTTTGTTGAGAGTGACCGAATTGGTGGCACTGCTCACAGCGGTCATAACCTGTGGATTGAGTTGAGTGACAGTTCCGTCAGGATTAAGTACTCCAAGTGTTTGTCCCGCCTGCACGGGAATTAACTGCGCAAAGTCTGACGCCTGAATCACTTGATTCTGGCCGACAAGCTTTACAGTAGTTGTGGCGGCATTTTGTTGACCGCATTGACCACTTCCTTCAGACAGCTCTGAAGGAGACCCTATTTTACTACAAGTGGCCGCTAATAAGGCTAAAGGTGAAGGTTGTTGTTGTTGCTGTTGACCTGTTTGCTGATGAGATTGTGTTTGTTGTGAATGTTGTTGGGATTGAGAAGAATCCTATTATTACAGCAAAGGCGGGGTTAATATCACTTTGAAAGGGGTGTCAAACAGTGGGACACACCGTTCGGGACATAAGGCAACGCTACTCATGGGCTCTAACATTGACTCTAGTTTAACACTATCTCAACACTGCCTTCACTGCTTTTAATGGGTTTGAATAGCTTTCCAACCAATTACTCATTAGTAACTCATTAACCATTGCATTGAACACATTATGAATAGCTGAGAAACGCATCGCTCGTATCGCTATCTCATGTCATCTATCATTCAATATATGCCTAACATAACGATCATTACAATGAGTTTGTAATAAATATATTTATAGTTAAAACTTTCTTAACACTCACGAATATTATATATTCACTATTGTTTGAATGGAGTCAAACAACATGTTAACTATCGATTGATAAGAACTAATTTAAGAGTTAAACTGAATTGAGAATTGTTTCACTCATACCTGAGTCTCATTGTTGGCGAAATCGTCAGATTGATTGGCATTACTTGTATTACTTGTATTACTCATATCACTTACAAATTATAATTAACTTTAAGTTCAATTAATTCACCACTTATTCACTTATTGTATAATAAACTCAATTAAAATATAAATAAAAGGATTAAAAGAAAAATATTGATAAGTTTTGATATAAGTTTTGATAATATATTTTGCAATTTAGTTAGTCTTAAGCCTAGTCTCCACCTGAATATGTCGTTTGGCCCACAAAGAGGACGAACACTCACTCCAAACAGGGCTGAACACCATTTCAGTTATGAGGCGTTCATACACGCAAACAAATAGTACTTTCAGGTCAAACACCGAATCCTCATTTTCTAATTAAAGGTCAACTATTTCTTATCATTATTTTCTTCTTTAACTTTTATTTCATTTCCATTTCTTTTATAAACATGTCATCCTTTATTCAAATTTTATTTAATTATTTTAAAACGAAGTAAAGAAATGGCATTTTATGCGCATTAATACCAAAAGCAGTGTTTAATGTTGTGCTTATACTGTATAGAGAAATGTTGTGTTGATAGCATAGCATTAGAGTCTATATTTGACGCCACGTTCTGTACTACTATGCGGTCAGTACAGCCACAGCACAGTATTGAGTATGCATTTGATATAGCATTGAGCACAGCCTCTACAGGCCTGTAGGCGTTTCACAGGCATTATCATACAATATTTCGGGTCTGAATCGCGTGGCCGGAGGAGACACTCCCTTTACATTAAGATCACATTTTTGTCACAACCAACTCATGCACTCATATATAAGTTTAGTCAACAAAACTTTCAGCACATTTTCTTTCTAACCATTTCTATTTAATTTCGGGTTTTATTCAAATCAACTATTTTTATGTAATACGTAAACCGCTTAACAATTCCCGCCGTTTTATCAAATATTTTATATAAATATATATTAAAACCTAAATATCATTATAAATAATTTGAAAATTTCTTACCTGATTATCGGTTGACATTATTTATTAGATATTATTATTGATATATTTAATGCCTTTATTTAAAACAATTATTGAAAATATTGTTCTCAATACAAATATTATAATAATATTATAATGGTTTGAGTGAAAATGTATTGTTGGCTCAAAATAGACAACAAATGATAACCAATAAAGTAATATTGAGTGTGTAGTGAAGAGTCGTTCATAAGAAGTCATTCATTTGCCTACATATCGTTCGTTGCCATAAAAAGAGGGCAATGAAGCAAAACTTGCTTTCATACTGTTATTACATCTGTGAAAGGCTATGCATTACCAGTGCATGCATTGCACACTCAAAACTATATTATTTTTCTCTTAGTCTCATAACTTCATAATCATTGCTTTTTTCTCAAATCCTATTTTATTATCATATCTTTTAGTTATTGAAAGATATAACACAATTTTTACAGGATATTAAAACAAATTATTTTCATCTTTTATTTATTAACTAAATTTTCCTTTTCTAGTAATGTATCGAAAATATTTCAAGTATATAACAATTTATTTCAATAATAGTTTATTATTTAGTCGATCAAAGTTTTCAATACTTTTGGGACAAAGTTTTGGTTTGAAAAAACTTCAATTATTAAGACTTGTCTTATTTTTCAAAATTTTTATCATTTAATTAGAGGAAACTTTTTTAGTTTTTCAAATTATTTCATACAAATTTCTTCAATAGTGGAATAGTAATAGATTTAACTACTCTTTCACTCATGAAATAATCTATTGAATTAGTGGTCAAACTATCTGTAAAATTAACTTTCTATAAACCGAACGTAAATTGAGTCGATAGTCGTCTGAAAATGAATTGTCAAGACTTGATAACGCGTGCAGAGCCTCTATGTTTATGTATTCCTATCTCTATAATAAGTAAATGTTACGAGAGTTTAGACTCAATATTTTCATTCACTCGTTATGTGGCGACACATTTGAGAAGTTTTAACCGCAAGTTTTGACACCAAATTTAATTGAATGCATTAATACTATTAATTGCAAAAGTGATTATCTGTTTAGAAGTTCACGTTATATAAAGGTTTTCTTTATGAAAAATAAGAAATAAGTTGACTAATTGTTCAAATAATGTACAGTAATTCCATTCATGATTCAAATATTTTACTACTGATTATGAGTGACTTAAATGTTAAGAATTGAGTGAAAACTTAAATCTCAACTATTAGTTGGTGTGAAATCTGATCATTATTTTGAGTGGTTTATGAAAGTATGAAAAATTACACAAAGGTTTAAAAAGTGATGTCTTAGTTATTAAGTCAAAGTTAAATGAAAGCTCAAAAACTTAATTTGGTTTTAACCCCCTAGACGTCAGTACTGGTTTCAGAAGCAAATTAAAAATAAAAAGGTTATTTTATTTCCAAATTTTCCTCAAATTTCATATCTGGGAAAATGAGGAAAAATACTTAAGCATTTTATCGTATATTTAGAGTTTTAATGATTTTCAATTCATTGAACAAATTAGAATCTGATTGTTATATCTCTTAATTATGTTAACTCGAAATTAAAGTTGAGTCCAAAAACTTTGACATAAGTTTAAAGTATTTTTGCCCATTTTTGAACCCCTGAATAAGACAAGGTTTAACCACTTAAAACTATTTAATTGTTTAAAAATAATGGCTCAACCATTTAAACTATATTTAAGTGAATGAGAACCAGTCAATAATTGAAAGACTGGATGGAGTTGTGGTAAAAACTGTTTTCAATTATTGTAGCCCTTTCTATACATATTAAGTTATACAACAAAGTTGTGCATAAAACTACATCATCTTATTTTCTATAGAAGACATGTCAAACAGTGCTTCTCAATTGAGTTAATATAAAAAGGGTCAGCAATTAAAAATAGTTTGTGCCCCAACTCAATCCGCACTTCAATTGGTAGCTGTGCTCTTGTGCTTCAGTTTGACTTATTTTTCTTAAAATTAAATTTCAACTCTTTATTCAGTCAAAAAAGATGTGTTATATGAATAGACGATCAGTTGGATCTTCTTCAGGGCTTTAGTTATTATCAAAATCTTATTACAATCGAAATAATCTATTAATAACCCAACAATAGAATGTTGAAAACTCTAAACAACTGAACGGACAGATTAATCCTGCATTTGCTGACCACTACACTACCGAACGGCGAATACAAATTTAGTCTTAGATTTTAACTTAAACTGAATGCAGAGAAATCCATAATCAAAATGATTGAAACATTATAAGCAAAAACTTCTTAACCAATGTCTAGTTTAACTGATTGATGATTTCGATGAATTAATGTTTGTTTTATGAAAACTTATGTAAACATTTGCTTAGGTATATATCATTTTATTGCAATTTTTGTATTCTTATCAATCGATATGAAAATTGAGTCATAATTTATATAATAATTAAAGAAATATTCAAATTATTTCTTTTCATTGACTATCAATATTCATGTCAACCGAATTAACATAAAGAGTTCCACATATTTTCAATAGATATTTCTTATTAAGTTTCAAAACCAGAGTGTTTTCAAAATTAGTGTTTTATGATTAATAGCAGAAAATAATTCTGAAATTTCAAACTTTATTGAAACGCAAAACCGATACTTTTGAAAAGTAAGTTAATTGAAAAAATGTGACAAAGAATTAAAATCATTTCTTTTTAGTTTGAAGACCAGCGCCTGCATTGAACTTGAATAGAATGATGTCTCCGTCTTCGACGACATAATTTCTTCCCTGTTGTCTGTATTTGCCCGCAGCCTAAACAATACAAAAGTGATTAGACGTCTGATATAATGATCAATTTAATGATAGAACAGTACTTTGCAGGCGGCTTCAGTGCCTTCTTCTTTGAAATCATCAAATTTCATCACTTCAGCCATAATAAACCCCTTCTCAAAATCTGTGTGTATCCGTCCGGCCGCTTGTGGAGCTTTAGTCCCTTTCTATTCAATAAAAGAGTCAAATAATAAATATTTAATTATTATGTTAATTGTATTACTTGAATAGTCCACGCTTTGACCTCATCCTTTCCAGAAGTGAAGAAATAGCAGAGTTGTAGAGCTCGATAACCAGTCAAAATAATTCTATCCAATGCACTAAACAATGGATATTATATTTACAGTCTTAGTAATGAATGGTTCATGTAATTAATTGATCACATCTACAGGTATTGATACTCTTTGAAAATAGTTAAATCACTTTTTTCTAGTAAAGTTGTATGAAATATGAAAGATTAGTGTTTAAAATAGAATCCATTCATCAATGTTTTCAATGGATGCACTCATACATAAGAGAAGCTAATTTTCAAAACATTTGAATCATTTAAAAGTAGTCAATACAAGTAGAAATGATTTATATAATGAGAAGGTTTGGGAGTAATTTGAAAAAGTCCTCAAACAGCAAATTAGCTCAAGAAAATCTCATCTTATATAAAAAAATATTTTTGTGCTCTAACTTGAGATTTTTAAATTAAATAAATTATAAGCTCATATTAATGTTCAATAGAAAAGTTTTGACTTATTATTTGAGGATTAATTGTCTAAGAAATTTGTTGAAACAATTTTATATAAATAGATTTGAAAATGCCTTTAAACATTTATTTGACTGTCAATATATAAGTTATAAGAGATATTAATGTTCAATATAATGGAATCAAACAAATTTAAAACATAAAACAAAATTATGATTGAGTTAACGAGAAATGATTTTGATTTGTTTTCTAAATGAATTAGAATAAGAATAAAAAGTAAAGTAATAAATAAATTATTTATTTAGGATCACGTTTTTGAAAGTTAATAAATGATGGAATTAAGAGTGAGAATATATCGGATGCCACGCAAAAAATGTTTAAATGCATTTTGTAGAGAAAAATCTATAGAACTTAAGTGAAACTAAACCTTAATTATAGGGTAAGCGTTCACTTCAGCAGAGAAAAAGAGCAGTAAATCACTCGTTGCCGTCATTGCTATCATTCTCGGAAATTGCACTCAGAATCGCATCCATAGCTCAAAGAGGTATTACAGAAGAGGAAAAATATTGGCGCAGTTCACGAAAAGCTACCGAACTCTTTCTCATTTAGTACTTATAAGATATTTCACAATTGAGAAACTCGAGAAATTGTTCTCAACTTTAATTATTACAAACAAAATAGCGTTCGAGCGGTCAAAAGGTGATGATTATAGACTTAATCATAATGGAGTTGCCCTATAATTATAGCTAAAAAACATTTATTCTTCATTGAGAAGGATGTGAGGCATGTGAGGGCGTCAGAAATGTGTTGTTTTTGTGCAAGAAATATAATTTTCACAAAATCCACACAATTCAACTTTAGAACAAGGATTTGGACTTTAGATCTAATCCAAAGCTCAAAAGAAGGATAAGCTAAACATACAATGAATGAACTATTATAGAAATTGTGACTAAAGTATTTGGTTTTTATACAATTATAGAATATTTGAATGAATTGAATGACAACCGATGATAATTCAGTTAAGATTGAATAATGAAGAGATTAGTTGGTCATCTTGTCATTGATAATCCTTTTGAACTGTCAAATAGCAAAGCTTCATGTGATGCATATCGTGTACAACAATAATAAGTGCAAAACACACCGAAAAGGAGGAGGGGATCAAAGCATTATTTTCTACAACTAGAATACGTTTGGGTTTCAAATCTGTGAGATTCAGAGCAGAGGGATATCCAAAAGTATAGCGAATTCAATATATGGTTAGTTTTAATTCTATAATCAAATCAGTCAAATATATTAAGCACATGTTATGCAAATAACTTGAGGGAAAAATACATAATTTGGATGAATAGAGTTCTCGGATTCATGTCAACCACTTCAACACTCAACCAAAAATATAGAGCTATTTATTCATTCATTTTTCATCATAGTTTTCACTATCAAATATTTGTCTATCGAGTAAATCAATGTCTCCCTGTATTTAACCTTAAATATCAATTTATAAAAAACTCATACCTTTGAGTTTTATTTTCTTCTAGAAATTGTTTTCTGTCTTCTGGACTCATAGCCACTAATTTAGTTTCAAGTATTCCACTGAAAGGAATAACAGCAGCTCCGGCATCATTCGCGTCAATCCATTCTTTCATTTTAATGAGCCTATCAATTCATAATTCAAGTTTCAATTAAAAATATGTACCATTTATTATGCATTTTTTATTTTAGAGACTATATATACAATCATTATCGATAGATAGAGAAGAATTTATTATTTGGGAAAATAAGTGTCAAATTATTTAACTATAATCTTGGAATTTAGTTCCATTATTTGAGTGAAATTTCAAATTTAACCACATTTTAAACAATTCATTTGATATATTATGCTATAATTATAAGAATCAAACAGCAAAAACTTATTTTATTTAAAATTAAACTATTATTTGTGTGTTTTATGTATTATATGAGAGTTGTGCATGTTTTCTTGCTTATAAGAAATGATGCATAACTTAGCTTATGCAGCATAAGCTCTTCGCTCACTCTCGTTCTCCAATTAATTTGAATGTTTGCGCTAACACTTGTGTATGACTGGATGTGGTCAGGATTGAGTTCGGGCACTGAAAATCTGAAGCGTTGTTGTTATTATTGATATAAATCACGATTCTTAATAGTTACATTAGTTTTCTTTCTATTTAGCTCTTATCTTGCAGTTTTTCAATTTATTCTGAAAAATTATTTGATTAAATAATAAATTGTTGGTCGATAAATGAGAAGTAAGTATCAATTTGAGAGGCATCTGTCAAATAAGTTCATAGCAATAATTCATTTATTTAGTAATACATTGTATTGAAGAGAAGCATAAATGAGCGCAGATTATGAGTGTTGGAGAGGGAGTTGAGTGCAACATAACTCCATCAACTGACTCATTCAGTGACATTTTAACCCAACAAAGGAGCGCAATGACACTCATTACAAACTTATTAGTTTGAAACATGATTCTGAATGCCAATCATTATACCGTATTATGCATTACAATATACTTTCGTTTGATAAACACATAGGTTTCCAATAACAAAAGTTTCATTAATACCCAAAGGAGTTCTCCAATGGCTCCAAAACTAATTTATTGTATACAAAACACTACATGTTTGAACGCAATGCATATTTTGCAATCAAAGAGCAGATGTGCACAACTATATCAATCTTAAAGGGGTTAATATAATAATGTGTAGAAACAGAATAATGATAATGAACTCAAATTAACTCACCATTTATTCTTCTTTCTAATGTAGTCTTTTTCAGACAGATTTATCAAATAAATCATTGGCTTTGATGTTATAAACAAGTATTTGTTTAAAACCTCAATCTATAAAGAAGATAAAATATTGATTACTTTTTCAAATTAAGAAAACAAATTGATTGTTACAAGAATTTATAGAGAATTAATTATAAAGAATAGTTAATTAAAAATAATTAATCGAATAATAGGACCTCATTTAGATTCCATTCAGCGAATCTGATGTGCTTCTTGTGATCAACAAGTTGTTCTTTAATCTTCAACAATATGTCCTAAAACATCATCGAATAAAACATTCATTGGTTTACAATCAGAACTCAAAAGGCTTTCAAAAGAGTATTATTACATGATTGAAGATTAACATCAAAAAATCAAGTTCATGACTGACACTTACATATTCTACTTTGTCTTTTTTGTCACCTCTCAGAACAGTTTTTCCGAGTTTATCGATTGCAGCTAAAATTTGCTCTTCGTCTTTGAGCCTCAATTCCTCATTAATAATTTCAATATCTCTGACAGGATTTACTTCTCCCTCAATATGAATGACAGTGTCGTCTTCAAACGCCCCTTAAATAGATCAATAAAGGAATTGAATTTTAAATTTATACATTGCTTTCTATGATATACACATTAATGTCATAAATTCTATAATAATGTTTAATAATCCTATTCATCAAAAGAGGGCTCAATTTTTTAAAAAGCAAAGTCAAAACCGTATTTTTAGACTTGATATGCATGAAAAATATGTTAAATTTTAGATTCCTAGACATCATTAAAGTTTTTTTTGTTGAAATTGATATCTTTTACAGAAAATTGAAGTAAAAAATAGAATGTTCAGACACTGCAGTATCGATTGTAAAGAGAGATTAATTATGTTAAAAAGAGAAAACAGTGAAACGGGTATTAATAAAAAGATACAATTAAAAGTACGATCAAATCGAGATCAATCAAAGTATAATTATTGAGAGAGAGCTCTCTTTACACCACTTACACCCCTACACACTACACACTTATATCCGATTCAATAGTTCAATACTGTATTTTATACACCCTCTGTTGCCTTCAAGTCGTAATTCGACAAAACCTATAATTTCGTGACGGACAGTAAGAGATGGATGACATTCGAGTTTTTAGACAGCATTCAATGCAGGCAATCATCAGTTGTAATCTATTTTTCTCCCTTTTGCAGCTTTGTATTATAGAACCGATATTTCGATAAGTAATGGCCTGACTCTCAAACATAGCGGCGATTCAAAAGTTGTTTCAATGAATAACAGCTAAGTCTAACTTTTTAACTTACTTTCTCTGAATTTCTCTTGAAAACGAGGTCTAAGAATTTGTTTTGTAAAAATTGTATTCCAGAGAAGTATTTTAGTCTCATTTATCGAAATCAACTTTAATACTCCACCCAATCTCTCTATCTAGTGATGGACAGCGCTCGAGCGTTTAGCGTTGGGCAGCATTTTAATTTAAAAAAGTCTTAATCAATGAGCAAAGACATGGTTTTTATGCTCAAACATAGATCTAATTTCTTTAAATTATTCTGAAATGAGGACTGAATTGGCTAAAGCGCTCGACCCCGAGCGCTCGTGCTCGTAATTCATTGAGCACTCGCGTCTGTAACCCTGAGAGCTGAACACTGTCCATATCTACACATTTGAAATAGTGAGACATGACTAACATGACATTTAAACAATTTAATGAGAAAGCAATCAATTAAATGTTGGCTCAAAATTGTAAAAACATAATTCATTTGATTGCCACCGCTTTTATTATAAAACTCAAGGCGAACAATAAAAGCCAAGTTAACTAAACTGTTTAAAGTTAGTGCTATTGATAGCAACAAGGAATTAGAAAATAAATCGGTAGACCTGTCTAAACCCCTGCAGAGTGAGGTGGTTCTGGTTATGCCCCGCTTTCAAATATCAATGATATTTTTCCCAAAATATTTTTAAGTCAATATTGACTGTAAAAGTAATCACTACTAATCAATACTAACCAAAGCTAATGCTAATCAAAACAATTAATATATTATATTTGATTCAATATTGTTTTGTCTAAACAGTGAACAATTTTGGATTTATTTCTCATAAAAGTAAATTCATAAACAATTATTATATTAATTAATTTTTGTGGCGTTTCAAAAGACCAATTTATAAAAGGGCTATATATCAAAAAATTTTTGGTAATTTCATGGATTACTATTAATTTCAATCATGATTTGCTGAAGAAAAATTGCTTTCAATTTATTTTATCAATATTGCGATAAAACTAGAATCTCGAAAATTAATTTACTTTTTCCTATTTAATAAATTTCAATAAATTATAATAAAAGTATAATTTAAGACGCATTAATGAATTCTGGGAAATCATGTATTAAAAGTGATTACTAAGGATGTGTCATGTACTGTATATATGCACTTATTTTAGTGAAAACAGCAAAATATTTCTCAAGTCATTAACATAGGCCTGAAAAAGTTTTGCAGCACTCTTGAGGACACTGAACAGTTTAAGTAAAAACTTCTTATTAAGTAAACTTACTTAAGGTTGAAATAATAAAACTAAGTTTGCGAATGACTTACTGCAGAGATGAAAAATAGCATCACAAGCTTTAATATGAGATAAGAAGGCATTTCCGAGTCCTTGTCCTTCACTCGCACCTTTAACCAAACCCGCGATGTCCACCACACTGAGGAATGCGGGAACTTTGCTGTAACAAAAAACAATATATTCCACAAATAATTATTATAAAATACTTTTTGATGCATATTAGATAAGTTGTTGTGGTAGCGGATTGTAGAAGAGAAGGGCGGAGATTATTCGCTTTGAGTTTTTGGTTAAGTTAAAGGTTGACTCAAATTATAGCAATATATGATCGAGTTTTGGGAGAGATGTAGAGATGCATAGATGCGAGTGCGTAAACGTGTTCATCATTTATTTAAGTGAAGGAATTTTGAATGATGATTATGTTTGGGGCAGAAACTATTCATTGCCGAACCCAACTTACAAGACAGACACTTGATAAATATCTGCTCCATTACACTAAATAATCGTTTGACACATTTCAACCAATTTTAAGGTAACATTAGATTCGCTAAAATCAAAAGTATTCTATTTCTAACACATCTCAAAATATTTGAATTATAAGTTAAATAGCGATCAAATCGTATGCGAGTCATCTTTATTAACAGTTAAATTTCTCATTAAATGTTTATTCAATTAAAAACTTTACGATTCAAACTTATTGTCTTAAATGATTTGTCACATAATTAATTATTAGCTAAAAGATGGTTTTGAATGAAATGAAGATACCATTAATAGTACACAAGCTTATGAAGAGATTAAACTCTGTAGAACTAAATTACAGTTTGCGTTTTCATCTAACATTAATATTGTTTTTCTATTATATAATTGGATAATACTATAAATATATGCTTTTAAAAAACAGGTCCAGTTGAAGGGTGACCAGACTTTCAACGCAAACAAAAATTTATATTCCCTTCATATCAGTAATTGCACGAATAAGTATGAAAATAATAGTCATGATCATAATAATGAATCGTTGCCTAACTATAAGTCGTAATTTTAACACTTTTTCGCTGCAGTTTATAAAATGTAATCATCGAAGAGTATTAAAGTTATTTGTATTGGGAGTACTAAAGGAGTATATAAAAAGTGAGTCGAGTTTATACAGCACTAACTTTTATGAATGCATTGAACGACTCGTGAGTTACATACTATTACTATGAAAACAAGAAAACATACTTTAATTAGTTTCTGGTTATCGGCTGATCGGATCTCAGAGAGGGATGTTTTGGGTTTGCAAAAGTGTTTGCAGACAATTTCAGAGTATTGACAATAAAAGTATAGCGCATTTTAATGAGATTCCCCCGTAAAATAAGGTACCAAAACATGATGTATTACACTGTTTAGAAGATCTGATTTTCAGATACTATACATTTTTCTCTAACAAAAATGAGAGTCTAATGTTAACGTCATAGCTCATGATTTATTATTCTGCCTAAAAATATTGAAAACCTTGATTTTTTCAAAACTAATTCATTCTCTCATTATAGAAACCAAAAGTTTAGCGATGATATCATTTCATTTATAGGGAAATTAATCTCTCAAATAATATTATACAATATTTGTGTTGCTTAAGACTAATTTGTTATTTCAATACCTCAATGAATTGAGAGAAACTTTTGAATAGATCATTATATTAATATAATATCTAAGCTATTGTGCAATCAATAGTTTACACAAAATCTAACAAAAAGCTTAATAGTTAGAGCCCGTTCGCCGGTAGTTCTTAAGCATTCTTCGAACGCAATTTCAAACTTCGAAATCAAAACCAGGTTTCAGCCGATTGTCTAAACCAGACTTGACTTGGCTTTAGTTTTCATTGTGAAATCTCTTTAATTATTCAATTTTATCTTAAGTCAAGCCAAATGAAATCTCATTTATTTTTGACGGTCAGAGCAAAGAGACTTGTTTTGAAGCCAAGTCTAGAAACATGAGCGAACGGGCTCTTAGATGAAGAAAAACCCTCATGAGTTCATATGCACATCAATTACTCGTTAAGAATATAGTTTACTTTGATTGTGGCTTTTTTATGGAAATATAAATTATTATTAAAATTAGAAAGTAATAATCATTTTAACGAATAGAATGCATAAAATCTGATAAACTGTGTTTAACTGAATAATTCAAATAATAAGTAGTGAAATGTCAAAATGTTTAAGTTTAAAATATATCATTAATTTTAAGCGAATCCAAAATAAACGTTAAATTGTTATATTTAACGTTTACGACTCCCTAAAATCAAATAATAACTCATTTATATTTATAATACGATATTATAAAATCCCAAAACAAACCCAACTATAATTAGCTGTGAAACTAAATAACGTGAAAATTATTTCAATAAAGTAGAATTTTTGGTCTGAAGTTTCTTATATTTGAAACATAGGTTATAATTAAAAAGATTAAGAAAAAAATGTAACAAAGTGTGTATAGGTATAAATTGATACATTTGAAGTTCAAGGCAAATAACTATATGCGAGTAAGGATTGCATTCATCACTGTCTTATAACTAATTGCTTGGAATTCGAAAGAGCGCAAGGGGTGACAGCACTTAATTACAGTGCGAATACAGCTTAGCAATTAAGTTAGTTTCAGGATAACTTCTACTAGACTCGAGTATCATTTTTTACAGCAAATTTAGAGAAGCGTTCGTTCAAATCGAAACACGATCAGAAAAATAACTTATAAATCATGACGGTTTCAATCTTTTGTTTTTATTCAGTATATCAGTCGTATAGACTTCTAAGAGTTGGGTCACGATTGAAGAAAGTGAATCACGACTGGAATACAGCTGCAAATCTTCAAAATTAACTTGACTTTGAATTTATTGTGAGGAGAAGTGAGATCATCGTATTTATCAGTTTATTTTGACAATCAATTGAATTTCGTTTGCATTTATTTATCATAAATGTATTTATTTTCCAATACTCTCATTAATGATGAATTTTTTTACTTTTGGCTTTCTCTCAAACTCTCATAACTTAAGCAAATAGAGAAAAAAAATTTAAAAGCATTTTCACATACCTGAGTGGCTGAAAGAATTCGCATAAGTAATCAAATCTCGAATCGGGAACTGGAACTCGACGTACCTAAAGTTGAAAAGAAAAAGAAATACTTGGCTTACTATTTGAAAATATTTTCATTTTCTATTATAATCAACAACAGGTAAAGGAAGACTTCCTTAGTGATTATTGGGTTTAAACAAGAAAGTAGTTTTCATCACATAATTAGTTAATAACAAATCTTGTGAATAATGATAAAATAATGTGAAGCGTTAAATAAGATTTAAAATGTGGTCAATTTTTCATTTGGACTATTGATTTTGAGACTCGTTAAAAATTTGGATTTTACTTTCATACAGGAAGTAAACCTTAAATTAATTTGAAATACTATCTCATAGTTTGTAATATAAACAATAACTTTCTCTATCATTTGACAGCATCTCAAGACTTTAAGGGAAAAATATCACAACTTTGGGTTTATTTTGGACTTTTCTTTAACTTATAAAGAAAGGCTATTTTTCCCTTAAAAGCTTAATTTATTGTTGTTGTTATTGTTAGTTATAGCGAAACACCAGTTTTATAATTACAAAATTCATAAATTAGTCAAATATTTAGAACTCAACTAAAAATTTCATTTTCTTCAAAATTGTCATAAGGAATAAACGTTAGGCATTTGAGGAATAATTCAAATTAACAGTAAGAAGAATTTCAATTATTCATTAGAATCTCTGAATATTCTCTATCAAATTAAGTAAAATAGAGAAAAAATAAATCCTTGAATGTTTCTTTAGAATACTTATAACTTTGGCTTTTATTTAAAAACTTTTCAATTTCTCAATCATTTATTTGCATTTTAAAAATAATTCTAAAAAAAATTATTGAGTTCTTCTACATTTTATGTCTTTAAGAGCCATTCTCTAAATATTGATATAATAAATGGGATCGAAATAGATTTTTAAAACAAAAATCGAAAATATTTCACAGGAGTCTTTACATTGTAGGAAATGTGACTTTTCTACACATTTAAGATTTCAAAAAAAAATATATATAATAATACTATAAGTGATAATCAATTCGATTTTTTTGATTCCAAAAAGCGGTTTGAGTGAAAAATTGCGACTAAATTAATGAAATTTCAAGACCGAAAAGTAGAGGCTCTGCACACGAGTTACAAAAAAGCTGATTAAAATGTAGTGAACACTTTTTTAATTAAATTCTCAATTATGACATTGATTAAGATGAAGAAAATGCAATTAATATTATTTAAATTTAATTATTGCCACATGTTGTCTTAATAGAAAAAATAATAATTATATTTATCAAACTTAATATTTAGTCATAATATTGAGCAAAAAGTTTGCGAAAAGTTTTAAGGATTGAATTCATGTAAAAAATATCGAAAATCTTAAGCACTGATCGAATGCATTAATGACCAAATAATTGGTTAGCAGTGAAACAGGTCTTCAAAATAACATTAATTACTGTATCTCTGATTTCAAGGAAATCGACTCAATTCAAGTCCAATTAAACTCCAATTTTCTCAAATTATTTCATAAAAGTTCACAAAAAATTTTCATCATTTTAACAATAATTAAGACTAATTTATGTGTACGAGAAAAGAGACAACTCTTAAATGCAGAGTTACTTCAATAGTAATGGGTCGGCATTGAAAGGGAGGGCTTTTTTAAAGAAAGATTACCCAAAAAAAGGAGAAAAAATAGTGAAGACATAGAAGGCATTGAAGGCCAGAACAATTAGAGTGTGCGCTGACTGACAAATGAGATCTTTTTCTCATCATTTCTCACGTGTTTTCTAATTACTTATTTTTGTTTCAAACAGATTATAATTTTGGAGAATTGAGCGCAAAATTTCATTTAAATAATGATAAAAATACTTATTTTCATTGGGATCTATTGTACAAAACGGGAAATTCTCAGCCGAGGCTTCACTCGATGTCAACACATTGAAAAACGTGGACTTTCTATACAAACAAAAACAATATTTCAATACTTTTTCGCATGTTTTGAGACCAAAATTAAGGCTAATTTAAGTATAATTACCCGACATTAGGGACCCCAACAATGCCAACTTTGAGATTAGTTCCCATTCGTCCCAAAAGAACAGTCTTTTCTTCTTTAACATCTTTTTTCGGTGGCATGACTTTTATTGTTGATAAACAACGGATTCAATGATCTCAAAAGTATTTTTTATTTAATAAAACTTCAATCAAATGTTTGACAAACCAAATAAAATGAATATTTTGCTTGACTTTCAATTAAATGATATGAATAGAGACACTGAATTAATTATTAATTAACTAAATTAAATAATTGTATTGATTAAAAGCCGGCAAAATGGCTGATATCACACGAGGACTAAAATCTGACTGTTTTCAAAGATAGTACGCATGCACTCAATTGCATTCAAATGATTTTTATTCACTATAGAGGACTCTTTCTTAAGAATCACTATTTCCTTAAGCTAAACATCAATTTAATTTAAGAATCAATCAGTTATTCTTACGTAATAAGTGTCTAAAATAGCCATTCTCTCAGACACTAATTATTTGAAATATATTTTACACAAAATTTAAGCAAAATATAGGATTAATTTCTTATGAATAAGTATTTAATCTTAAATAAAAGTTTGATTTGTTTGCAATTTGATTATGAAATAAAAGTTTTGATAATGTGTTCTTCATAAAAAGTTGTTAGTGAAGAATACTTTTTCGCTTGAAATCTTTTGAAAGACATACTAAATTCGAAGATAATTTGAAGTTAATTATGAAATATGTTAACATTACGCAAATTTGATTGAAAAAAAAACTAAAATAAATGTTAAAGCAATAAAATTGACAAGTTTTATATAAGTTTTATACATCTGATTATTAGGTGGAATACGTGTAAAAGATAACATTTATCATAAATCTGATCAAACATAAGATGATACACAAGATCATAGACCCGATCAAAGGTGCGACTTCTTATTTGGTGAGTTTTTAGTGAAGATAATTGCTAATACTTATAATGAAGATAAATGTGACCCGAGGCCTAATAATTTGCATTCATAAAAATAGCGCCATTGGCTCTCGAGCTGAGGCAGCCTTTAATATGTTTTCGTATAAATGGCAACAGAAATATGAAATGAGTGGCATTACGAGTAGTTTTGAGTATTGGAGTATTGCAGGTGTTCCTCATGGGTCGAACCAGAGACTAGTAAAAAAGTGCTTACTTATGAATGCTGTCATCCGGAAAACGGGTGGGACTTCAAGTCTATCAACACACAAATAGTTGATTTTCAAACTTCACTATAATGTGCGCATTTCTATCTTTATATCAATTCATGTTTAGCTAAGAAAATAATGTTCGTATGAATCTATGTATGTACTTATGCGTCCCATTGTTTTACTCTCATTGTATTTCTTGTTTTTTTCTCTTCTAATTTCAACTTGTAATGATTTGTGTTAATTATTTTCAATAGTGGCATAAAAAGTTATCTACAGAAGAGATTTGGTTCGTTCTCAGTCATTCTCGTAATACATTTAAAAATTATATTAACTTTCTGTTAATGCTTATCATTATTACTACTAATGACGCAATTAAAGCATTTATAGAATTAAAGTTCTCTCCAATAAAGTGAGATAGTTATGAGTTACTGCACCTCTAATAAGGCATTTCAATAATAGAAATCATCATTAACTAACGGAAGCAATATCTTAGTTCAATTAAATTAAATCACATGTTGTAACTATTTTTCAACTGCTTTAATACAGTTAATAAAAAGAATTTATTCACGCGAAGCGTTTGTGTGTGCGAAGTGTGTGTACTTTCAAACAAATATAGTTCTTCAAAATTAACGTTAAAGTTGCTTCTCATTCAATATGCAGGTAAGAATTCATTTTTCTTTCAATTCATATTTTATTCATTTATATTCAAACTTAACTCAATATCAATTCAATACTTGAGTATCGTTTGTCAGATGCAATCTCTCATTCAATTATTATATACAATTTATTCAATAACATTTCATGTTAAAAAATCTTCAGCTATTCTTCAAGCATTCATCTGCTCTTCATTTGAAATGATGTGTAAAGCGAAATATATGTTTAATAATTGGTTATTTGAATATTAAACTTTTAGCGTGAAAAAGTTGATTTAAACTGTTATTTAGCAATTGCAAACGCGTTCAACCCTTCACATGTTTAAACTTGAATTTTTCGGCGAAGTTAAATTGAAACCTTCAAAAAGTTTAATTCATTTTTTCACAAGTTTTTTAACTTCTCAAAAATAATTAGAGTTTGGAAAAGAGAAAAACCCACAATTATCAACTTTAATAGTTCTCATTGCCATTAGTCCAGTCATTCACAAGCAAATTAAAGTTCATGTAATTTTTAATTTTTATCAGTTACAAAATAGAAGAATCATTCTCAAAAGATTTATTAAAAAAGGTTTTTTCAGCTATGAAAATATTTTTGTAAAGTTTTCTTTTTCTTTATGTGAAAAAATATTTCTAAGGTTTGAATAATTTAATTTATTCTGTCTTTTATAAACAATGTTATTCGCCTTTTGTTTATGAATGCGCTTATATTTTTTCGGGTGGATATAATCACCTTCGGCACAGCTCTCTTGTAATTATATCGTATTTTTAATACAGAATTTTGATTATTTCTTTCCATTTTTTATTTATTTTTAACGCTTAAACGGAATTTTGATTCTTTGATGCATTGCATAAGCACACAGTTTAATTAGTTTCTCTTGATCGGAGATTTAAGAATTCAAATATATATTTTAGAATCTATTTTTATATTTTTTTAAATAATGAACACATTTAATCTAATTATTGAATTAAATCAATCTTTTGAAATTTTGCTGATTAATATTCATTAATCAATGGTTGAAAAATGATTTGAGCAATTTAATGGGTGAGCTGAGCACTCTTTCACACAGACTTTATTTCTGATTTAACCAATCGTTGTTTCTTACTTCTAATTTATACAACAATTTTAAAAAATTTTATGAAAATTAAGATTTTATGATAGCCTACCCTATGATTTATATACAGTAGAGTAAAGGTATAGTATTGACACACTATTTTTCAAAATTAACAATTGTTGCGATCTTATTAATCACTCCAATTGGTGGTTCACACCCTTATTTTGATGTAAGACACTTGATATGCTATAATTTAAAAAGTTAACTTTTATATAAATGATAATAATAATGATTAAAAATTAATTCTAATAAATTCTATACTACATCTGAGTATTGTATCGAATACTTCTGTACTCTTGGGAAAAAAATAAAAGTATTCAAGTTTTTCTTATTGTTTCTTTGAACTTAAGTTATCGTAACTTTTTATTAGTTATACCAATCACTTATTCATCTTTACCTGACCTCAGCTTTTCATCAAACGAATCCATGTTTACTATTTTTCATTGAAAGCTTTCTTGATTTATTCAATGAATAACCTCTGATTATTTGAATTATCAACAGATAATTTATTATTTATAGTTAATTTAAAGTAATGAATCAAGTTTTTGAAATGTCAATTAAAATGAATTTATTTTGAATAGTTCTTATGAATTGATTGTTGAACATAAGAAAATGATTCCCTGATTCGTTTTTAGGATTTAACTTTCTTTCAAATTTATATTGAATGTCAAACTTATATTAAACTAATTATTTCGAAATAAATTAAGCCATTATTTCTCTATAGAATGCATTCATTTGATTAAAGTGACAATTTTTGGTTTCCTGTTCTGGATGTGACCTTCATATGAAATTTTTTTGCATGAACTAGTGTTAAGTTATAATATAATACTTTGAATATGTCGGCTGAACAACATTGTAATTAGATGATAAAGTATTTGTTTTACAAGATAAGTAAATTCTTTAAAAGAAAATCAGTACTGCTAGAGTTGCCATTTGTGTGTTGTTTCAACACATTTTTTTCCCTTTAAATTTGCATAAAACTATATAAACACAACAATTTGAGACTAATTTATTTTAAATTAACTTTAATTATTTTGATAAATTTAACATGACTCACTCCCTGTAAGCATACCTGTTGGATATTTTCTTTGATGTTAATGAATATTTTCAAATTTGATTGAATGCATGCAATTATGAGTCAATTTATACTTTACTGCCTCTATTATTTAACAAAATTTTGCAATGCTTTCAATACCTCTTGAAATTTAGCTCTTAATCAATCTTTATTCCTCTTAAGCAAAAACTGAAAAATATTATCTTTAAAACCATACAATAGGTTTGATTTGATTAATTCAAATTTCTTGTTGCAAACATTGATTCTCTTATTGCAACGTTTCAACACTACATAGAATTTGATATAAATGTGGAACTAGTCTAAAATATCTGATGTGGGCCTTTAAAGTCTTGGTAAAGATTTTCAAATTGTTGTCTACATTTTAGTGAATAGATTGCATCTATTAATACAAAAGAATAACACCTATGAATAATCAATTGTAAAAGTGAATCGAATTGTTAAGCAAATGATATGATCTCTATTTTGAAAATGAGTAAAAACGAGAGCAAAAGTGGCAAAAGCAAAACATCTTGAAATGATGATTGCTATCAAATTGTTTAAATACAACATATATTACACTTATTTGACTTTCTAATTCATTTTAATAAGATGTGATGTTCCCGAAGATATGTTCGGAAAAATGAGTTGAAATTAATCACGACTAGGCATCGATTATGATTATAAATCCGGGTATAGTAAAAGTTAGCGGCTTTGCTTGATTTATAAAAAGTAAAGCGTGATAAATGACCAATTTTTGCGTTTATCAGCTCGAAAAGCAGCCTTCTTTTATTGCTAGAGGCCATGATTTTGTTATAAACAATGACTTGATCGCTGCGTTTAAAATTTTGTTTAATAGTTCTCATCCTCTGCACCATTTCTCCGCACAATATCTTGATTTGATTATCATTGCAAATGTATAAAACGATATTTAAACTTTAAATTATGGGCGGCTATTATTTTTTGTCTGCAAAATTACTCCTAACACACCCTTATATAAAACGATCTCTCGCTAAAAAATGATAAAATACTTCCTCGCGTTAAATATTCTGCAACATTTTAGATTTGCCGTAAGTGTAAATATTATTAAAAAGATTATTCAAGAACCCGCATATTTCTTCCTTTGATTCATTAGAGCAATTTTTGAAATAAGACTATTTTTCATCACCTGCTAAACACTTACAAACTCTAAGTTCATTCGATTTGCGTTTTATAATTCAGTTGTTTTTATTTTCAAAGCTCTTACCAGAATCTGTGTTGATTTTCTTTTTTATACAAATCCTGTATACGATTGTGTAAATTAAATCCAATTTTCTCAAAAACTATTATTCATTGTTGGGATGGTTTTTATAATAAATTTAAATTTAAATTTTATTTTAAATCATGAACTAATTTTGAATGAAATGTTTTGCTACTCTGTATTATTGAATTGATAAAACTTGTATAAATCATTTTCAAAAGAATATCAAACATTTAATCTAACTTTTTCATGGCTTTTTAAACTAACGTATTATAAATGCATATAAGATTACTCTTAGCCCTTGACAACCCTCTTGTCATAGTTTATGGTTAAGGTTTATTTATTATTTGTTGTTTATGTCTAAAATAAAATACGAGTAAAATACTAAATAATATGTCAAGAAAAGGCTCAAGAAAACATATATTTAAAATACATCTTAAGCTTGAGTAAGCGCGCAGTAGCTCTTTCTCAACCTTAACTTAACTTAGATGTAAGCGTGATCTTCAACAATATCAGCTCAAATTCAGGTATAAAGTCAAAGATTAGTGAATTTAGTGAATTATTAATGGATTAATTATAAATTGCATGTATAAAAAAAGTGCAATAATCATTTTGATGAAAAATAACTGCTAAATTAATTCTCTCTCTCTCTCTTCTTTGAGCAAGTATTGAAATATTTGCATTACTATATACTTGACTGTAGAATATATTGAGTGCACAGCAGATTCAGTATCCATTTATATTCAACATCTATCTCTCCGTTCTCTGATTTAATGTTGTAGTTATAGCTTATATATTCGTGAATCACCACCCGTTGTAGTACTGGTGCCGACCATCATAATGATGGTGAAAAGCACTGACAAAAGCCCGGACGCATGAAACATAATTATGAAAATGTGATTCTAAAAACATCGCGCATCAGAAGTGCGATCAAATAAATTTGGTTTGCAAATCATATCCATTGAGAGGTCATGAATTAAACCACAGCTTTTCTTTCCTTTGATTCCGATTTTAGGGAACATCTATTTTCATGAATTTTCCGATTCAAACGCTAGCATTCGTTAATTTAATTATTGTAATTTCAGTCTCTGACACTTCCGTTTGTTTGTTGAAATACAAAATAATTATTTCCAGAGTTTGTTTGAGATTTAAGGCTTTTTGTTTGAGATTTAAGACTTTTTGTTTGAGATTTAAGGCTTTTTGTTTGAGCATAACTCTTGTCAGTTAAAAGTGTTGACTTGAAATTTCACAAAACGCTGTTTAGAAATTATTTATTTAATGGTAAATACCTTTAAATAATAAGTACGGCATAACATTTTCTAGAGGCTCAAGTGATGCATGAAATTTTCTTATATTAATTAAAATTTAGGCTCAGGAGAGAGGGAGAGGGAGAAAGAAATTATCTTAGATAATAACCTATGGTTCAAAAGTTTCTAACTTTCGTTAATTAACGAACACGATTTTGCCTGTAAGCGAATCATGAGAAAAGTTGTCACATTCTTGGAATAAGCCGTGACTTCTCGTCGATTAGAAATAAAGCTTATTATTGCCGGCACTACACTATCACTATTTATATGAAATCAATGGTCTAATAATCAATCATGTTTTTGTGATGAAAAGAATGTTTTTTAAAACTTATTTTTGAGCCCCAAGATCTCTAAAGAGTCAAAACAACGTTAACTTTGTAATACTGAGATAATTAACACAGGCAGGACGATAATTAATGTCAAGAAACCAAATGGGTGGGGCTCTTCGGTTCCTCTTAATTCAATGCTTTGTGTGCCGAATATAAATAGCACGCAATCATAACTTCTTTATGGTGTGCTTCATATGTATAGATGAATGTGTGTTCAGGTAAATGCAAGGCGGAGTCGGATATTTTAAGAGATATTCTTAGTCAGCGCATAACATGTGCATCGCATCAGCAGCTTTAAAATTATATAAATCAATTAACAAAATGCTAACTTTTTTATTATGGAAATATTATTATGTACAAGATATTATGTTTCTTCAAAGATTTAGCTATAATGTCATGAATATGCAAATAAAAGTCCCACAAAACAATTTTACATATTTTGCTAATTATAGACAAATCCACTCAAATTAATAACGTTTTATGATTTGCTTAATTTAAGTTTCAATAGTAAACCAATGCATTCAATTTAATATGCATTTATTTAGACTTTGAAAATTTTTTTATATCCGTCACAATAAAGTATGACTTTAGTGTAAGTTGAATGAGAAGTTAGATTTGAGTGAAGTGAATACAATGAGGATATTTTATCTTTCCTGGTGTTTGTATGTTTTCCTGGTTTAGTTATTTTAAAACGGCATAACTATAATTCAATACATTATAATAAGCTTTTTGTTTTACCAGAACATATCAAATACCCTATTGTACATTACAAATGTAAACTGTTTTCAATGAACGTATAGGGGTTTATTGTATACTTTTAAAAACTTTCAAGTATTAAAAAGGAGGGCCCATTTTGGCCTAATGGCGTCCATAAGTTGAGATAGGTATCGATGGAAAGCCTATCAAAAGCTCATGAGGAGTTGTTTTGATTTATGCAAAAAATTTTCAAAAATGTCATCACTGAGTCAAGTAATTGCATTTCATAACACATATAAGTCTATAACTTTTCTCAACCATCGTATATTTGAAAAATTCTTGTGAATATAAGCTTAGCCCTCCTTTAGCTTCACGTCGATACTTAATTTGTTTATTTCTAGTTAGAAAATATTATGAAAAATGAATTTCAGTTTTGGAAATTTTAAGGGGTTCATAACTTCTCTCAGCCGTCGTATATCCGAAAATATTCTCAGGACACTATCTCAACTTCTCATAAGCTTCCCATCAATACCAATATTGTTTTTTATGAGAAAATTCTATAGAAACTGGATTTTAGTCTCAAAGCTTTAGCGGTCCTAAACTTCTCTCAGCCCATCGTATAATTGAATTTTTTTTGCATATATGACTCAGATAAATATCCATCTCATCTTATGAAGCCATTAGGTCAGACTCTATGGAGTTTGGACATCCTCCCTTATTATTCATTGAATTTTTAAAAAAAAATTTCTTTATCTCAACTCTCAAAGTTTGAGATAATGATTGAAATCTCATAACTTAATGACTCAAAACTTTTCACAATGAACAAAACAAACAATATTTTCTTGTGATTAAAGGTTTTCTATGATTTCTATCTGATACAATTCTTATGAATAAATGAATACTTAGTTAAAGATTTTTTTTCTCACTCATTATATATAGTATTACCATTGAGTTTATTTCAAAATATTTCTGATTCAACCTTATAATAAAATGTATGGCAAATTCCATATCAATATTCTAAATGTCAGAGCTTGAGATAAATATATAAACTTATTAATTGAATAAATAATATTTTTGTGTATTTTCTTTCATAAAAATGATCTCTATTCATATGAATTCAATTGAATTCAAAATGAAATTCATAACTTTTAGTCAAATTAGTTAATACTGACACTTACTAAAGAGTTTGATTTAATTTGAATGAAGCATTTGATTTGACTTACAATAATGGTATCTTTATAATTGATGATTTGTTACTAAAACTGGGTAACAGATCTTGAGTTTGATTTTTATCATTTTTAACTCACTATTTGGTACAGTAGAAAAATATAAGGTTTTCTTTATGAAAAGTTTTCGAAATTTCAATCAACAGAATGAAAAACAATTATCTTTATATTATTCTAGTGAAACGTTTATAGTAGTTATTATTTTGTTGAAATCATCAACTATTATATAACAAGTTAAAAAAGTTTGAATGGGAAAATTGGTCATAATTGAGTCAATTAAATTCATCTAATTGTAATCAATTTGAATCAAGTGAATTTTTTCGAGGCTTGATTTTATTTCTCGGAAATCCCCACCATTTCCGACTGGTTACTAATTTTAAGACATTACTAAAATTGTCTTTTATGAAAGATAGAAGTTCTTTAAGTTCATTTAGTTTGAAATACACTAAACTTATATTCTTGAAAATACAATATTGGCTTCAAGTGAACAAATTCAATACTAAATTCATAGTAGTTTTACTCAAAATGAATTATTTTAAAATCAGATTCTATTTGCGAATTGACACAGAAGTTTTGGCTTAAGATACAACTCATTTTGAGACTTTGTATTAAGTTATTTATATTTTCTACTGTATTAAATCTATACTCTGTATAACTAATTGAATGTACAGAAGTTTTATATAAGTGTTTAAATTGATCTCTTAGTAAACGAGATAAAAATTATAATCCATTGGCTTATGAATTTTGATTCTCTTAATGTTTGATTTGT
>JAQFZT010000233.1:0-32122 GCA_034696325.1 Camisiidae sp. | reverse complement strand
TATATTTAGGCAAAGCTTCAATCATTTTCTGATGCGTTTAAGGTTTTTATAATGAAAAGTTATTATTTTAAAAATTAATGTAATTTCAAAGCTTCTGTTTTTTGAAGATAATTTATTAAAATAAATGTCTAAATAATATCAATGAAATGTTAATAATAGAATTTGATTTGTTTAATTGGGTAAAAGGAAGTTAATAGAAGCGAAACTTTATCTTAAAAGGGTTTTGAAATAGGGTTGGCTTAATTTATCAAAATATGGCTCAATTCAAATTAATGTTTTGAATAAAACTAAAATCTTTGAGCAATGTCGACAATCTTACTTGAATGCATACACGAAGTGCTAAAGTTAATACTGTAGTGACTTTTTCAATATACTTCCTCCAAATGATAACTTTATTTTAAAAGTCTTGAGACATTCAAGAATCTGCGTCTGACAAGTTCTATTGTATCCAAAGAAGCAAAGGTGAGATTCCAAATATGATACTATTGTGAGAAGTGATACTGGTCTAAAAACCAAATGAGGCTCTCTTGTGATAATGTGAAATGGCTTCCCATCTATTGAATGTTGGATATAATCTGATATAAGGCATGGTTTGTTGAAAGACCTTTAGTAAACTGGATGGCAAATGATAGTAAGTTTGATTGTGCTTATTGTGCTTTGTGAAGGGGAAAATGACAGGAAATAAGAAAAGTTTTGGATAGAACTTAGTTGTAAATACCAAATACCCCAGTTTTAATGCAACGCGATTCCAGTGATTGCACTAATTTATTTGAAAGAATGGTAGAGTTAGGAGTTAGACAGCTTTGAGAGAGAATGATTGAATCAGTAAAGCAGAGAGAGAGAGAGAGAGAGAGAGAGAGAGAGAGAAAGAATAAGCGAAACTTAACGACAAGTCGATTTATAGTCATTTCGTAGAATGAATGAAACAATGCTTCCAACAAAGTCTGCTTATTTTGGTTAATATTCATTTCGCTGTAGTCGTAAGATTCAATCCAACTAAAAGTCAGCAAAAATGTTCATCAATATTGCGAATATGATTTTTTAAAGTACGCGCAATAAAATATTGTAATAATGTTATGTTTTTGTGGTAATGATAACAATGAGATGCGAAATGATCTGTAAATAAAAGTTAAGCCATGCAAAGATAGTAAACGCATTGTGTATTATACCAAAGCCACCGAAAAGAAAATAGAGCAACATTGAAACTTCTTAATTCTCATGAGGACACAGAATAAATTTATGGACGCCGAGTACGAGGGAATGCTTTTACTTTTCTGTCTAAAAAACATTTCTAGAGAATCACTAAAGAGATTGTAGATTTAGAAGAGAGTGAAGTGACCAAACATACTATTGAAGCTATTTTTGCTAAATTAAGATTGACATCAAACAGTCTATATATCAGTGATTTTTCACCGGTTTTCAGTTCTTGGGCTCAGTTCCAGTTGAAACTAAACTTTTTTGTAAGTACAGACTTATGTTTGCGGGCCATTCACTATAGATTCATAATACAAATAAAACACAACTCAACATTTTGCGGCTTCAATCCAAAGAAAAGCCACGTTATCAAAAGTATAGCTCTAATTTGTTAGTGAAGAAATTTCTATTTGGCCACATTTGGGACACAACTCTGATAGTGCTTTAATAGAGTTCAACTCCTGAATTCAAATGACAAAACACAGTGTTTGTCAATGTAATTATTCGTGAATCGATCATAATTACTTCAGAGTATTTCGATGGAAACTATGGATACTCTATACTCAATTAGCAGCAAATATTCATTATTACTATTAAAATTAAAGATCGCATTTTTTTACTTTAAGTTAAGATCATGCACTGTACGTGAGTACTTCTTCAAAATATGGTTAAATATTCAAAATATAAATTTATTTTATACTATTAAAATAATATAATAGACTCTCCCTCTGTCATGCATTGTATCAGTCTATTTGGATTTCACGCGATATTATAATCTTCGAAGCGTTAAAATATTAGGTAAAAGAGAGAGTAAATGAGAAGAGAGAGAGAGAGAGAGAGAGAGAGAGAGAGAGAGAGAGAGAGAGAGAGAGAGAGAAGTAGAGAGAGAGAGAGAGAGAGAGAGAGAGAGAGAGACTACTAGGTATCAAACTGTGTGGTAAAAAGAGAAAAACTATACAGTAGTAAAAAATAACATAAAACTTCAGTGCATTGTTATTACAATATCAATAATATGAGTTTTTGTGAAACGAGCATTTCTTTTAAGCTTTTTGTACCGAAAGAAGTGGTAATCAACTGTTTATAATTTTGATGTCAAACACAGTCGTTTAAACACTCCGTATAGAAAAATGAATAGTCGTTTATTGGCTTTTAAGTGTCTAATATCTATATAGGATATTAAATGGTATCAAATTTACAGTTATAATATTGAATGAATACTAGAACTACCAGTTCTAACAAATGTAATGTGCATTACATGAAAGTGTGTATGAAGCACACAATGTGGATGATATGTAGAGCCGGCGCAGTAATTGCTATCATAACCAAACTCATGAGTTTGTACAGTCCGTCAGTACACACCACAGATACTGCTCTACAGTAATCCGCGGGCACTTGAGTGCATCAGTAAAGCCTCTTTTGTGCTAAACGAAGAGAAAGAGATACGTAGAAAAGATAAAACTGCAATACAAGAGTTTCTGGATGTGATGCCTCAGATGGAGAGATGGAGTGATGCCATGTGCTCTCTTCTCTTGTAAGTATTAGAAAATGCGCTACTGTTTACTTTTGTCCCGTTAAATTGTACATATCCTGTGTTTGTATTAATGTTAATGCTATTGAACTACTTTCACTCCTATAATATACAGTACTCTAACTTAATATAGAACTACAGTAAAACCGAAACCAACTTAAGTAATTCCAGTATTCCAATTGCTGTCAAATGACCAAATTTGTGTTATCATCTATTTGTTCTTTATGTACTTCATCCCAACTTTGTTCCTGCTGTAATGGTCGTGTAGTTTTATTATTTTAATGACAATACGATCATTCTTAATAAGAACAACTAACTTATGTTGTTATGTTCAAAGTAAGTCTCAAACAATTAACTAATGCTATTCAACTATAAGTATCATTAATGATTTAATATCCTTTGAGTTCTATAAGTATTTGTCAATATATTCATTTATTTTCACTTTCAGTCCACTTATTTTTATTTAATTATCGGAACCATAATATGCTTCAGGCATTTACATACATATTTTGACAAATGATCGGTTGACTATATGTTAAGCACTCATCGATTTTTACATCACTATTAATGCAATGACAAAAAATATCGATAATAATATTGTTAAGCAACTAAAAAACTTTAAATGCTTTCACCCATAAGTATAAGACTCATTTGCATAGCCTTAACTTTAAGTGAGCATTAATGCAAAATATATTCATAATCGTCAACTATATAATAGGATATCTTGTCATTTATATTTCTTATTATAATGTAATTTATTAATGTTCAGTATTGTGAAAACTCTTCAACTATACTAAATCTCTCTCTCTCTCTCTCTCTCTCTCTCTCTCTCTCTCTCTCTCTCTCTCTCTCTCTCTCTCTCTTTCTCTCTCCTCCCTCTCCTCCCTCTCCTGTCAACTATATTTCTTCTTTCTTTTCTTATTATAAGCATTTAGTTATTATGACAAGAAAATCAATTTTATTACATATTGTTTTGAATGACACATATCTGGTTTATTACTAAGCACTCGTGCATAACAGTTGCTTATTAATTGATGAGACTCACTGTACTCAAGTGCAAGTGACTTATCTTATTCTTTCGTTCGCGATATTAAATCCCAACATTAGTATCAAGTTTACTATCAATATAATGCAGATTTGAGTTTATGAAATAATTTTGAAGCAGATGTCTTCGGACAAAATCAATATATTCCTTATTGATTGATAGTCCAAAGTTTTGCGAGATTAGAGATGGACTACAGTTTTTTGTGTTGCCAATACTACAATTTAAATATTTTGAATTTTAAATTTCAAATCAAAACGAGAAATTTCCTCAAAGTGTACGAATTTTGTCCACATTTTTTTATAAAATAAAAAAATACTGAATGTTGAAAAAAATCTTCTTGTTTTGACTTTTTTTTTAATATAGTAAAGTTATTCCAAAATCTGCGCTCGAATTTATTACTTTCGCTTACATTGAATTTTAAGTTATTTACTTCTTTGCGTCAATGCATGCGTTTATTTTTCTTATTTTTGAAGCCAGAAAGGGAGACATCGAGTCGAATAATGATTTGTTTTTATAAGACGAGCATTAAAGCTGACTCAATTATAGTTTTCAAGCTATTTCCTATGCAGCGTATTATTCATCAACAATACTGAACATGTAAACTGTTTATGTAACCATTAGTGTTAAACTTAGAGTTGTTGTGATAAAAGAATCGTCAATTAATTTTAACGTCAAATGCTCTCAGTTTCAATATTGAAAAATTCCTTTTTAAAAGAAAATCCTAACGAAAATCTTGAATTACAAAAAAACTATCCCTTAAATAGCCTTATACAGAAATATTCACATTTTACTTATAAATTGAAGAGATTAAAGTACGAATAGATCGTAATTCAAAGTTTAGTGTTGGTTGCAATGACTCTATTAAAGTTAATAAATATTTTGAAGCAAAGGTAGAACCAAAATCCAGAGTACTGTACAAAATAGATTATCTTAAAAATATTTAATAGATTGCTCTAGTCTTGAATTTTCAAAAAACATTTAAAGCTTATATTTTTCAAAGTACTTAATTATTTAATTTGAAATGTTTTCTTATATTCATTCTGGAAAAACATTAATTCATAGACTCAAACGATTTTCGACAAAAGAATTTCGATCGAGACTCAAGATCTGTGGAGTGCTAAAGCGAGTGCTCAACTACCAAAAAGACGGCGTTGTCAAGTATTACATGATTTAGAACTACTCATTACGTGATAGTTTTAGCTGTTTTAGTTAAGTAATGCTTGACAACACCGTATTTTTGGTAGTTAACTCATATTTATTCATTATGAATGCTTGCCATGTAATTTGCTATTAATTCAAGAACTTTAGTTTGAAAAATGATCGTTTTCTCTAACTTTTAAATAAGATTTCAATTAATGAATCGAATAAAAAATGTAGTTTTTAAGAAACATTGATTATAAACTAAGCTTTTTTATATCATTAGTTTTATTTAAATAGAATGTCAAAACTAGAACTTTTGAAAAACGCTACATTTAATTGAGATTAAGTTGAACTTTTAATCTTTATTAATGGTTTGCCAATCGAGGCCAGACCTAATTCAAAGGAAAATCAATTCTGTTTTATAGACTTAAGAATATAGAATCTTTTATTTGTGAACTATTCCTCCGTTTCTTCTCTCAGTAAAACTAATTCTGTTATTGAATCAATTTCTAAAACACTAAATTTATAATTATGGTTGAGATCCTTTTCATTTTACCCAATCTTTCAGTTTCTTGAAAGGATTTAATGATGAAAGAATTGGTCCATAACAATAACCCTAAACAACGAAATCGTTCGTTTCAGTGTTAATCCTTTGATACAACTATTGATCTTTGATTCAAATCCAATTAAGAAATCTAATTTTTATATAAGTCAATATTTTTCTAATGATGCTTTTGACAAATGCAAGAATCACATTATTTAGTACACTTAAACCCCAAACAAATTCTAATTTGGAATATAGAATACAGAATATTCCCAAACTTTTCATAAACATTGATTCAATGGTTGATTTAATGTAATGATTCTATTCTTAAATTTACTATAGTTTAGAACAAATTTGTTATTATAGATAAGTTTCAAAATTTTGATACATCAGGAAATGATGATTTTCTCAATAACAGAATTTTCTTGCTTATTATGCAGATATGGAGTCTAATTTGCAAAATAGCGTTAGCAGATTGGCGTTAATAGCGAAACAAGTTATCTGAGTTATCAATGATTTAAAGATATGAACTCGAGTCATAAAATTTTGTTTAATATCAACTCTTATCTACTGGTAAAAAAGATTGATTTTTTAATTCATAGTCAAAAATTTAATTCTAACCTCATTCTAATCAGTAATTAACAGAAGATATTAAGAGATAAACAAACTATGATTATTAGTAACTGATGACAAAAAGTTTGAATCAATTTAGATCTTAATACTATAAGCAAATCTTTATACAAATTTATTAAGCCGTTTTTGAGTTATAACTAAAATCCACTTACTATATTACCAGCCCTCATCATTCATTATCATTCAGATTTCATAATAAGACTTTGAATAATGAATTTTTTCAAGCTTTAACAGTAGATGAAAGCTTGAAATCCAACAAAATTTTATGATTAGAGTTGATATCTTCAAATCATTGATAACTTGTTTGACTTTGCATAAGAATCTCCCGGAACAAACCCTTTCCGAGGTGGTCACCCCAACAAACTGTAATAATCATATATTTCGAGTTATATTCTAGTGTTCACTAAAACTTTTATAACTTTAATAAACATTTATGACTTAGCTCAGAGTCAGCCGGATGTCAAACAAATTGAATATAGAGTTTACTCATTCACTAATTAGTTAAGTCACACTCACATTGGGCAACATTTCTCCAATTTAACTTCATGTTTATTTTCTAAGCATGCTTTTTAAATATTGAGTCGTGACTTTTTCACCTCATTATTACTAGAAATTATTTGACTCGTTTTATCAAAATTAATAATAATAAATAAAATTTATAATGAAGTTTATTTTCTTCTATGAAAAAATTGAGTTAGAATTCTGTTAAATAAAATGAGCTTTATTATGATTGAATAGCTATAAAAAATAACAAAAAGTTGATTTTAAAAATCATTGAACGTATTTATTTAACGTAATGAGAGTACGGAATTGAGAAATTAACAATTTATAAAATTGAATTTAATTTGGTAGTCATCTCATTATTAAAACTTTTTATTTAGAATACATTAGAACATAAGACAAAATTTGATGCTTTTATTATACTTCGGTAACCATAAATCGAGTAAATATTGTATAAATTAAAACAAAAAACCTAAAAGAGCTCATTCGTTATAATATATCTAGAATGAAAAGCAGCAGTAATTCCTTTAACGTAAAGCCTATGACTAAATAAGATTTGCCTTTTATTTGGTGAACGTGTTTGGAATTCATAATATTCTAATAGAAAAGCATTAAAAAACACTCCGATTCTCAATATTCTGTTCATCCGCTCAGTTGACTATTCTCTCATATTTGGAAAACTGCATAAAATGAATGCAGGACTCCTTTATTAAATAAGAAATGCATAAGTGTTAGCATTACTCAAACATATTTATAAACCTTATCTCTCATGCATACTGTAATACTAGTATCTTTTGAAACATAGCAGAACTTAATTGCATAATTATTTCATCTTTTTTACAGTGATATTGAATTATTAAATAGAAGATAATTAACTAAGGAAATAATTACTTGAAAAAACAATAATGGTTTGGAGATATCTGTATCGGTACATTTTCAATTTCACTCGTCTTCGTTCATTTCGGGAGTTGGCAGTGATCATTGGAACTTTTATGTGCGTATCTCTATATCTGACAACTTATTTGTTTGACGCATCGCCAACATTACAGCGTTCAATCTTTAATGGTATTTCCTTTCTTTCTTCATATTATATATCAATTTTACGGAAAAAATAATTATACCACAATATAAGGCAACATTCTTAGCAATAAGGCAAATAAGGCCAATAAATTTGATTAACATTTCATGCTTATAATGATAAATGAGTATATAATAGTATAGATTATGAAATATTCTTGTGAATCATGAAAGTCAATCTTAAGTGAAATTTGTTATCCAAAAATCTTTGCTTAAATTTGATATCTATTTATAAACTCTTTCAGATGGTCTGCCCTCCAACTTTCAACAGCCGGCACGAAACATATTATCACAGTTTTCTTCAAATAATAATTCATTCAATCAACTGAAAGGCACAGCAAGTTTTACAGCTTCTGGTTATCAGTCGGTTTCAACAAAAAGGGTTGAAAAACTTTTGAGAGAAGTAAGAGAAACAAAGTTTTACTTTTTCAGAGACAGCTTTTATTTTCATAAAACAAACCCATTTAAAACTTGTTAAATTATGGGCTCAAAAATATAATAGAATTGAATAGGATTTTATTTATTCTAAAAAATGAATAAGTTTTTCACAACTCATTTGAATTATTCCGAAAATATACTGTTCTTGTATTAGAGGATGAGGGCATTGACTTTTCTCTAGATTATAATTGAATTATTGATGTCAAATAATTTATATTAATCTAATCTAATTTTGAATTTATTTGAAATGTTATGGCTCTTCCCTTCCAATAGTCTTAGTTTTCTTTAGCTTCACTTTTATCTTCCTTCGTCTGTTTGACTTATAAATTGTTTTAAGCAAATAATTCTAAAAATTATTAGGAATTTTAAAATAAATTACCCGAAAATACAAACTTAAAATAGAACTTTATTTTCAAAATACTGCTTATTCTGAATGGATTCAAATATAATCGTGATTTTATCAATTTTTCATAAATTCAATACTTGGAAGTATGCTTTCTAAGTTCAGCACTAGAATTATGAGGATATTTTTGGTTTATTAAATATCGATAACTTTTTGAAAGATATATTTCTTTGTTTTTAAGTGTTCAGACCTGCTCGTAAATCATTGATAATATCCTATTGTATATTATTGATAGAGTAAACACATTTCGACTAAAATAAAGTCTATTCAAGTAGTGGTATTTCATAACTTTGTTTTTATAAAACCTTTTTTGCAAAAGTACAAAAATAATCGAATCAAACTTTACTTGAGTATTCATATCTACATATGAATGTCTTTTTAGAAAAATTTCTTCTTGAGTTTTCATGTGATCAGTTGATGCAAAATCTTACCATTATTTTAAATCAGATATTTATTTTCAATAATTAATCAAAGTTCGGACTATAAAACTCTGGTTTTTACAACTTTCTGATCAGAAACTGATAAAACATTTATGAAAAACTTTGAAAATAAATGAACTCAAGATGAACTTTTTCTAAAAATATATTCATATATATGATTTACTTATAAAATGTGAGATTTGAAATTCATATAAGAACCTGAAATTGGATTTGAAACGCAAAATTCTAAATTCTTCTCGTTGTTTATAAGCAATGGTTCAATAGTATAGAATCATTCAAAGCATTAAGACAAGCAAAATATACATTATAAATTTGACATATTTATACATCATATGAATTATAAATATCTTTCGCAATATTTCAATCCTAGTCATCAATATATGATAGTCGGTGTCCAACACATTAAAATTGAATCAAAGATTGAAGTAATTTTAAAGAGTTTGAAAAGGCCTTATTTGTGAAAAAAATTTTGAACCAAAATTTGATTAGTTATAAACCTGTATTAATTATTATTTAAATTTAAATTATATAACTAAAGAAGTTTGATATGTTTTTGAAACGCCTTTAAATGATTATATATCAACTGCACCTGCGGTTACTGATTGATGTGCAATAAATTTTCCATAGACTACAAAATCCCTTAATTATGCATTGAAATTGTCTTATTTTCACAAATGATTATAATTCAAAAAGTTTAAGTTTAAAGTCTAGCACCAAATATTATGCGATGCTCTCAAATTGAGTAAAAAATCTTTTGTTTTTACCCAATAATTATAATGCATTGCAAATAGAGCGCGATATAGTATTAATAACTCATAATTATTAGGAAAGTCATAAAAGAGAAAACTCTGTAATAATAATGCACTTTTGAATGAGTGCTTCATTTTTGAATAAATGATATTATATTAGGATAATATGAATGTAATGATAATGAGTTTTGAAACTCAAGGCTATTGCAGTACAGCTAATTCAATTTGAATTGAGATAAATTTTTATTAAACTATCAGAATAGAGTACTATTTTATATTCTGATAGACTATAGTCTATAGATAGAAATCACTCACTTAAAACTACTCCATTAATTGATAATTAATTAATAACTTTTATGGAATTCATAATAAAGTTGAATGTGAGTGAAGTTAGCATTAAATAGCAAATCAATGTACAGCATGTAACAGAACTCCGGCATTAAATATCTCGTGTTGTTTCAATTTTGTAGTCAAGTCAAAAGTTTGGTCTTTTGGGCTGTGAGTGTTGACGAGACCCCACCCCAAATGTGATACATCGTTGGGGTCTCATCAACACTCACAGCTCAAAAGACCTAACTTTTGACTTGACTACAAAATTCAAATTACACGAGATATTTAATGCCGGAGTTCTGTTACACACAGTATTTTATTGCTTAAATACCTTTCAAATATTATAGAAACTTCAGTAAACATTTAATGAAAAGCAAACTTGACTTTGTCTGTTGTTCACGTTGTGTACACAATAACTTAACTCATTCACCGGTAAATTTCCGGATTAAGAATTTAGAAAATGAGTTCTACACTTAGGCTAAAAATTTAAGACATTAATTTGAGGAATATATTTTTTTATACGAGATTAACTATCTATACCGCATACCTTTTAGTTTCAAATCAAAACATTATATTTTGAAAATGTATTACACATAACCGAAATTTCATTAGGATAAAAGTGCCGCAAACGCTTCGAAAACTAAATCAAATTAGCTCTCACTTTCTTTCTCTTGCGTTAAACTGTAAATACTAGTGTCAGATAGAATAACACACCTTTCTTTATAACTTTGTCATGTTTCATACAAAATTAAGCTTTAATATAATTGTTATCAGAAAAATTTAATGGATCAATTCGGCTAATAAGCCTTTGCCCTGAACTTAAGTTACCGAAAAATATATTGATTTGTGTAATCAATTCCGTTTATGATTCTTTATAATAATCGCAATATGAATATAAATCTGATTCTTTTAAACAAAAAGTTCAAGAAAGTGAAAATAAAACTTTTGTAACTTCTTATATAAACTCCTCAAAGAAAATCATGAAAGAATTATAGTTTCATTGCTATGTTTGCCATTCTCTGCCAAATCTTCAGTGAAGTATAAATCATGGATAACAGTAAAGTAATTTAATAATAGGATAAAGTTGTGAGAGTTCACGACTTTCTTTGTCTGTTTCGCATCTCTCTTTTCCATTTAATACATATTGTGATTCGTGTGAGATCTAAAAATTAATTACTTAAATGGAAACTCTTGAATCATATATAAGTGTCACATTAAATAAATATATAAAAAATTCCGGAAAACAGAATCAAAGTCAAGTTGGCAGCATTTATATTACAACAATCGTACTATTGAAGAGTACACAATATATTATATATGAAAAAGGAGCATTAATTTTGCATTAGCTCTGATAACTTGTGTTGAACTAAAGTTGAGAATGCTGTACAGAGCACATCCTGAAAAATTTTCTAGATATTACTTTCGTGAAAAGTAATATTTAGGTTCAGACACACCCAAATGCCACCACAAGTAACATACAAAACAGTTAATTTTTATAATGCACCAAAACTTTTGAAGCGATCATTAATTTTATTTTATAACTACATAAAAAGGCCACAGAAAATCATGTTTATCTCCTTTTCGATAGATATTTTGTTTTTATACGTATATATTTTAGTCCTGTTTTTCAATAATATTGATCTTTTCACGTGTTGTTCAATGTTGTTCTTTGTTGTTCTTCTATTATTTCTTCTACTACTGGAAAGACTTAGTAGTTTGTCTTTATTGGATTTACAAAGCATTGAAAGTTGAGTTCTGTAAAAAATAGTGAGAGCTCCACACATACCATACATTCAGTATTATGATATACTGTACAAGTATATTATGAATATTTTATGCTCTTCACTAACTTAGTGTTGTTGTTATGTGTAATAAACTCCCGCAGCATTTCTGTTCTGCAAACTACAGCTTTCGCCAGAATATAAGGCACACATCATTATAAACTCACCATAAAGTTTCCCGAGTTATCCCTTGACTTTCAAAATCCTTGTGCAATATTAGCTCTGAAATTGCAATTCACTTCTGCTATAATAAACGTATCATATTTTTGAAGTCTTATTTAAAGCTTTAGGAAATATGCAGAAATCCCTCTACCCTTTACTATCTTCAAGATTAATCTTGTAAATACATTTCCAAGAGTTTGTGCATCTTTTTGAATTTCAATCAAAAGGATTTCCAGTTATACGTATAATACATAATATATGCAAATTCTTTCACTAAAATTGCAGTTCTATCGAGAGAATACGTTAAGTTGTAAAGAGGCAGGAATTTATAAATAAAAGTGTATTGTTTTCGAAAAATTACAGCTTAATCTTATTTACTTAAGCTTAGCTGCATCGGTGATGACATTTTTGTGATATTGTGAGCTCTAATACGATATTAAAACCCAGAGCAATACGTGATGACATTATAAACGAAACATTCTTAACTAGAGCTCAGAAAACCCGAGAGTTGTGATTTAACCTTTGAAAAGCCTTCAAATCTTGTTCATCATATTTTTAAATTCCCAACTTTTATGAATAATAGGACCTGTAACTAATCTTTTAGATGAATCATTAATTATTTTGCATTTCATTCTTTAATCGGATTGTTTATATAATTTTGATTCATATTATTGTTAATACGAAATTAGATCATAAAGAATCATAAAAAGGGTTTAATTTTTGATAGTTAAGCTTTACAGGATTTGATACCATTACTTATATATATATATTACTTTCTGAGTTTAAATATCCTAAAGCTACTTATTTTAATTATGTTTTAAACTTTATTAAATGTTTAATTACTTAATGAATTATAATTCTTATGTTTGAATTCACCACAAATTCAATAAAATACCTGAGAATCCTGATTATTAATCTACTGCTAAATCTCAATATAAGTTACTGTATTGGCTTCTGTGACTGCGATTCACGAGGCTTCAAAAACAATGCTTACATGAATAGGCATGTACAGTATAATACATAAAATCTGAAAAATCTATATAATAAGATATTTAAATATTTGTATGTCTACAACTCAGCCTGTGGTCATCACAGAGGTTCTATCCACAAAAAGCATACTTTCTAAAATATTTCTAAAAGAATATGAGTATATCAAATAATGTAAACAAATGCTAATATTTGTTGCGCTTTAATTATCTAAATTGTTAATCATTTGAAATAAAACAACTTTTTCCTACGTTTTCACGGATCAGTTTTAAAAGGTCATCACTAACTAGTGTTTTATAACGTTCACTACGATTTGTTCGTTTGTTTGAAATTGTAATATAAGTTTATAATTCTTAGAGTATCTGAACATCTGAACACATCATAATTCAAATTTTTTTCGTTGCTTCATTTCATCATAATTCTTACTTTTATTTCTCTTGATGAAAAGGTTTAATTTTTTAACCACATTAGTAGTATTATTTTGTGAACATGTTTTCGATGGCATAGATCAGCACATCTTTTTCAAACAGTTTTTTGAGATCAAATCAATATTCACTTGTAGTGCACATCCGATTGTTGGGAGAAATTTGAGTTAAACTTAACTAAACTCAGTTTTGAGCAATAAATTATTAGGAAAAGCATATCTATTGACTTAAGTGGTGATCTTGTTTATCATAGGACATTCTTGTTTCAATTACAAATTAGCTTAAATTTCTGTATGTGATATTGCTTTGTGACAGAAAACAGCCGATGATTTTTTTAATTGATAATGTTTGCTTTGGCTATTATGTGTATATTGCTATTATTTAATTTAGAAACTTGATTCTGTCACAAAGCAATATCACATACAGAAATTTAGGCTAATTTGTAATTGAAACAAGAATGTCCTACGATAAACAAGATCACCACCTAAGTCAATAGATATGCTTTTCCTAATAATTTATTGCTCAAAACTTTGAGTTTAGTTAAGTTTAACTCAAATTTCTCCCAACAATCGGATGTGCACTACAAGTGAACATTGATTTGATCTCAAAAAACTGTTTGAAAAAGATGTACTGATCTATGCCATCGAAAACATGTTCACAAAACAATACTACTAATGTGGTTAAAAAATTAAACGTCTTCATCAAGAGAAATAAAAGTAACAATTATAAACACATCAAACTTTCTGACTATAATTAACATTACTTTTATAGTGGATGATTTGGAACTTCATTATCAATTGTTACTTTTGAAATATTATCACAATTTAATTCACTCTTTAATGGCTTTAAAATGATTAAATATTAATAGAGAATACAAAAATGTTCAAATGATGAGATATCATTAGAGTCTTAATAGAGGCTCGAGAGTAATGCTTGTGATATAAGGCTCGAGAACAAGAGTTTAATGAAGACCTGACTTTCAACACAGTAGTAATGCCTTTGCACTTCCCACCAGTTCAATGAATCTTAATATAGAAATGCTGCTGTTGTACAGTTGTAGACGTATTTGTGAATCCAGGGCTCCAAAGAGGCAATACTCACACAGAATAGGAATTATTTATAATTTATAATAATTAAAATTTATTGCCAAAACTCATAAAAGTTGCATTTTTGTTAACCATTTGGTGAATTGTGTGTATAATACAGAAATACTACTGCTATAATAAGCTCAGAGCCAATATTGTAAGGCTTTATTTATAGTAAGCTTTGGACTAAAGCAAAGTTAGTTTAGTTAACTTACAAGTTATTATTTTGGTTACACGCTATACTCATGCTATACTCTCAACTACTCATATGTGTATTTCGAAGCTCTGAGAATTGATTAAATTGTAAACACAAATTGTCTCACAATTACATTTTCTATTGCCTACAAAACTCATTACAAAAGTGGTTTAGAAACAATTTTCTAATTAAATAAACTTTAATTCTTAAATTAAATTAATAGTATTTTTTAATATGATGCAATTTAGAGGCTTTTTCGAAATTTGTTTTATGGCTATAGAAAGAGAACTGCATAGAATATATATAAGTCCAAACTTTTGCCTTCAATTCTATGAACGATGCACTCAAATAAGAGATACAATAAAGCGTTAATATGATGAGCTTTCAAGTAAATTACATTTATATTTACTGAAGAACTAAGCAAAAATGCACCAAAAGTACGCCATAAAGGAAAGCTCAATACAAGTTTGATTTTTCTTATGATAAGTGAATTGGTTTTTAACATTTATTTTAAATTCTAACGTTTATAAGTTAATTGTTTAATGAGATTTTATATAATAATCATATCACAAATTGTAATTATCTAAATAAATATTACAATTCATTTATCATTATTCATTTAAAGGAGTGTTTATTATTTAGTTAATGGTAAAGTGTTTGAGAATATTTTTCACCAAAATTCATGTTCAAAGAGTAAGATTTGAGCGACGCAGATATGAATGGATAGTATAATATTTATAGTTGATCCCATTGACATTCTGGTAACTCGTTCTCGAATGATTTATAGTAAAGAAGGGCATCTCTTACACCCGCACCCGTGAGTACTCGCAGTCTCACCGCAGATGCTCTAACATTCTTTCGGGATTTTAACCTTAATTATATGTATAATTTTTAATCCTTATACTGTATATATAAAGTCGAAAATTAATGATTATTTTAAAAATAAGAAAATATGAGAAAAGTTAAACTACAATGACTTTAAATAAGAATTTTGATTATGATTCTGATGATTTTGATTGATTTGATTAAAATAGTAAAAAAAATAATGATGCATAATAATGAACGTAAACCGATTTGAGGGTGCGGGTCTATGATTGCGGGTGCGGGTGTAAGTGTGAAGAATCCAACAAGTTCTTGCCTCTAATTTGTACTCATTGGCGCAATAAAGCGCAACATAATTCTGTTGACAGAAATCTAATGAAGTTTATGCCCTAACCCTTCAATATATTTGGTGTTTAGTGTTATCTTTTCACATTTCGTACTTTATTTAGTTCACTCATATCATATCTCACCATTGAATCAGTAATTGATGGAAAAGTTTCAGTAATAATGAGTGATATATTTTGATGTTTACTTTTATTGATGGAGATTCTCTACGAAACACTTTCTTTACTATTCATACAAGTGCTGTAATTCAATCATTATTCAATCAATCTATATCTATGAAAAAAATTCAGATTAACGCGAAACTGTATGAAGTCTTGATACCCTATTCCAGATTCCGAAACCAGACTCTGTACACATGAATGCTTATTCGTTTCCAATTGAGATCAGACACAAATGAACACTGTTTTCATTTCAATAGTGTCAACACATAAACTTAGTTCAAAATCATTTTTTGCTCTATTCAAGTAAATTCGTCAAATTGAAGGTTTATTGTCCAATAGTATGACTTGAAATGTTTCCATTGAATCAATTTCTACATTTTCAGTAATCTAACGAATGTCAGTACATGTTGAATCTTGTAATAAGGTTTCTTCGAAAAGAACACTTTCTGGGTTTCTCCCATCATAAATACTTCACAAGTTTCATGTTATAGACTGCGAAGTCATTTATTATCAAACAATCTTTACTTTTCCAAAAGAAATGGGAAAGTTTTTCATATGTTTCTGATTCCAAACTGTAGATTTTCAACCTTCAATCAAAATTCTTTTAAAATGCAACATTGATGAGTGAAAAAATTATAAAATGTCAATACAATAATGAAAATTAACTTGAATATCTTCACGATAAAAATTTTCTACATTAAATATTTTTTAAGATAATTTTGAAAGAATTTGTCTTTTGTGGATTGCATTTAATTTTCTAAACACAAGCTGTAAATGTTTGCAAAAATAATTAATATAATATATGAGTAATGAAGACATGCTTCAAAGAATTAATTATAAATCATCACTTAATACATCGCGAAAATGAATTGCGATAACAATTACCAGTATTGTGAAAGAAAACGTGATTCTCTGCCATGAGATCAGTCACTGACTAATCTACTTACTGAATATGATTCTGCAAAATTTGATTTAATTGACACTTGAATTGGCCCATTTTATTAGACAAAACAAGTCTAAAAGATACAATTGGGTTAAATTTTCTCTTATCTGTTAAGTTTATGATTTTGTCTTTACAACCGATTGTTAGTTATAGCAAAACTTTCGAGACTATATAATATATACAAAAAAAAATTAATAAAATTTTTCACTTGTTAAACAGAAAATATGAATTATGAGAAGAAAAATAGAATTAAGATCTTTTGAATGCTGAATGACATCTTTTTATTGAAAAATAATTGTGTTTTTATTACAATAAGAACTCAGATTATTATATGTTTTTTCGTAACACTTCAACTTAGAAATTGAAGCTTAATAGCATTACTACATTGAATGTACTTCAGATTATTTGTCAAAAATAATGAAAAGAACATGATAGTTCTGACACAACGCATAAAATATCTTTCGTGCATATCTATTGATCACTTTGAGAAATAGAAAAATGAATCGTAAAAATTAAGAAGGCATTCATTGCTTAAATTTGTTGTAAACTTATCTCAAAAGGTTTCTACAAAGATATATCGAGAAAAATGAAAACAAAAAACACGGGACTTGATATATCTGTTTCTATTGGAATTCTATTACATTTTCTTGACTTCCTCAGTCCTCTTCCTCTGTACAAGTTTTAGCCCGAAAATCATGATTTATGTCGACATTTATTATAAAAATCCCTCCGGGAGAGAGTTTTACATTAATGTATCCAACTATAAGCCGAGACACATAAGACTCAAGTTCTCAAATAAGTTCTTTCGTTAGTTGAAAAGAAGTGTTTATAGTATAGAATGAAAAAATATATCTTATGAATAACTTTATCATTTAGTTTCGCGCAGTTTTTTTTCAATAATCAATGCTTATTTGATTTAAGAAATAAATTCTTCTTATGGGAGAAAAACTTTCAACAATAACTTTTTTCTCGACAAATTAAATTTTAAAACTAAGTATAGTTCGGAACTCATTTATCCGATAAGTTTATCCTTTGTATGCTTTGACTTCTTTTTATCTCATAAACAATTTAGAATCGGTATTAAATTGAGTTTTCATATAAACCAAAAAAGAATATTATAAATTAATTACTACTTGAAACTTGAAACTTTAGTTTACATTCATTATAATTAGTCAACAATTTATGTTTCCCTAAAATGTTTTAAGTAAACCCATTTGTTGTGAACGAAAACAGACCCATAGAAACCATGAATAAATGAAGAGATTTCTTCACTGTAAAGCTTATCGAATAGCTGTAAAGATAGAGAGGATCTGAAATTATTCTTTTGGCTTTAATTACATCTTTGTTTACTCATAAAGGCTTCGCATAATTTTAATTATTTATTCGAACCTCAAGTTGAATAAAGAGTCAGTGTTTTAATCATTTGGAACAATAAAATGATTTAATGACTTTCGTAAACCCTTATAAAGTAATAAAAAGTTTATATTCTATAACTTGTGATCAATACATTAGAATGAATGAAAAATGCCGACAGTTTTCGCAAAATTTGCTGCTAAGAGATTGAATTTGGGAGCTTTTAAATGAAAATATCAAATATTGAGTTTCTATAGGCTAAGGAAATGAAAAAGAATCCATAATTATAAAGTAGACTTTTTTGAATCATTGATCAAAAGTAAAATGGGACAAAACTAATGATTCATACAATGACTGTTTCTATATTCTCTTTGATGAATTTCCGATTGATGTGTTGCAGCTTAAGTAGACTATAATTAAAGTAACAGTAATAGCAATCCTATTAATATAGAATATGGCTAACAATACATTAAATATTCAATACTCATGTTTATTTAATCGAAAGCTTTTTAAAGCTCATTTGTATGTGTTCTGCTTTTACAGATAGAAGAAAAAACCTTACCAAATAGCAAAGGGTCAAAGCTTGCACTAATTAGAGGCCAAAGAAGTGTCATATCAAGAGATTTTCCTTTATACAGATGGGCGCTCGAGAAGCATAAGTTCAATATAGACGCTCCGAATTGGCTTCGCTCTAAAAGAAGAGCTTCTACTTTGACGGCTCAAAATTTGACGGGTATATATAGCTCAAGATATATTGGAATAGTGCTCGAGTAACTTATTTCACTTTAGATTTCCTATAAGTTACTTCTCTAATAGTTTCTCTTCTTTATCTTTTATAATTTTTCTCTGAGTTTTATTTTTATTGCTGTTGTTTACTATTGTAGACCTCAAAGATTGGCTGATTTTAATTTGTCTTGCCTTCACTGATGGAGACGCAGGGATTTGTTTGGAAAGAAAAGATTTTCAAATATTAAAGCCTTATCAAAGAGTGAATAGAATTCCTGGATTACGCAACTTATTATGGAAGAAAGACTCTTTCTGCTCAACAATGAATGAAGCTCGAAAAGTTCCAAGTAATATAAATCAATAAAACTCTAGTATTAATGCTGTTTCAACTTTAATCAAACTTTCGATTCATAATATATTCTTATTCCTCAAATAGTAATTATGAAGAATCCGGTGTCTCCTCTTTGCTTTGTTCTGCCCAATCAATACCAACAATTTATTGATGTCGCTGAAGGTTTGCTTAATTGCACCTCTTTATAATCAATTGTAAGAAATACTATTTCTTATTCGTAATTAGCTCTCGGATTTTCTGCGGAATGGCTCTTAAAACCGATGAGTATCGGCGACCGCTATTCGGGCGATGGCCCACAACTTATAAATATATTTTCTAATCAAGGGAGAGATCGTTTACGAGAATATAGTTCAAAACGAGGTGTAATACAGCAATATATTTCAAATCCATTGCTTGTCTTCGGACAACCTGTAAATTTACGAATTTTTGTAATCGTCACATCAATAGCACCCCTAAGAGCTTATGTACATAATGAAGGATTAGTTTTTCATCGATACGAAGAGGACAGAAATTTCAAAAGAGTAAAATAATTAATAAAATTATATTTAAATAGAGTTCGTTACTAATGATTAATTAACAGATTTCTGGTCGAACTTGGATTTTGACACAGTTTTGGCAGTTTGTGTCGAAAAATTTTGGGACTGAAAAAATGAAGAAAGCGATTAACGACATAAATAGAGCTATACTGCAAACATTGTTGGTCGCAGAGGCAATGCTTATAACGCAAATACAACAACAGTCACAATTACAGTCACAATTACAGTCAAATAGCATTAATTCTGATCGTGTGATATTCCGCAAATGCAATTCTTGCTTCCATTTGATGGCATTCGATATCATTCTGAATAGAACATTAGATCCATTCATTATAGAAGTTAATGGGCAGCCAAATATGCAGGAATCAAGAAAAGATGAATCACTAGTTTCTGGTAAAATAAAAAAGCATATTCTCGATGATACCATTAACTTAATTAGTGCCACCAATTCTGTGGCTAATGATGTTGCGGAAGCATTAGAAGAAATTATTGCTGATAATATTGGCGTAATGGGCATTAGTTGCCATATATCACATGATTTGTGCTTAAGTAATGATGATTTAACTTATTTATTGCAATCCAGACGCGAGGCTTTAAATAAAGGGTCGTTTAAGAACTTATATCCAGCCTTAGGGATAGAGAATAAAAAACAACTCATCGATGAATTGAGTCAATTAATTGTCGCTCAAAGAATTGGTCAATCAAATGACTTATCCGTTCATAAAACTGCAGATCTTCACCCACTACTCATGTCATTAGAGCGTTATTATTACAGACATATTATTGACGAAGAATATGGAGACAGTGCTGGAAATATTGCAGAACATAATCATAACAGTAATTTTCATAATAATTCTGTGTTTTTAAATGATAAGAATGGATTTGACTCTTCTGTTATTAATGGATGTTCTGATGGTAAGCCTATCTATAATATAAAACTTTAAGTAAAGCAGATGAAAGATACTTAAGTTATTTGAGTCAACAATTAATGCTAATATAAATGTATTTTCAGAGCCGCTAACATTGCCTTATTTAGCTTCTATAGAACTAAATCCTAAATTGCAATTAATGCCTCCATTTTCGCCATTTGTAACGCAATACTACAGCAACGTATCATATGAAACATTATTGATAAGTGTCTCCGCAAAAGCACAGAATTGTCAAAGTGAAGTCAGATTAGATGATAAATTCGGGTCTTCCAGGTATTAAACAAAGATTTAATACAAACTCTATTAAACATCTTATATTAGATGAAAGGGTTATATAAACTGTACTTATTTCTGGTCTGACAGAACCACAAATTATACACTTGGAATTGGGGTCAATAAGATATCATTTATTGTGGTCGATATATCACATACAGAGCCGTGGGTTATAAATACATATACACTAATCATAAATCGTCTGCCGATAACCCATAATATGCCTCAATTTCGTGCTTCTCTACCTCATCAAGTTTGCTCCTTTACTCAAGTATGAAAATTTAATTATAGACTCATTCTTCTACTATCAATCAAATCAAATGTTGTATTATTTTTAAAATCATTTATCCTATGAGTCCAATTTTGTGTTCATTTTACAAGGACTGTGATATGAGAGTATTTCCACGCAACTCATGCGGAATGGAAAAAGAAAGTAATTATTTGGATTGGAGAACATTTTTATATCGGCAATCATTGACCTCAATTTGTGACAGCGGATTAGAAACTGGACGTTGGATTGTCCCCTGTCTTAGTTGTGATAACTCGTCTACTTGTTATTGGCACGAATCACGTTGGGATCCAATTCACTGTCATTATCCAACTCTATCGCATAAGAAACTTTCATCCTGTCTCACAAATAAGAAGGTATTATAGATAATATCGCTTTATATTCTAGAACTAAGTCAAAGATCAAAAGCAATAACACTCTCTTCAAATTATGTCACATTCAGTAAAATAGTGAACTCATTAAACATATTGTTAGTTAAAACACATTCGACTGATAGAAAATTTTATTCTTTTAAAAATGATGAAAGTAACTAAAAAATGTCAACATCTGGAGGTAATCACGCCCTATAATGTTACAAAACCAGAAACTAATCTGCTAAAAAGTTATACTTAATATGAGGATAGGTTAAGCTTAAGAGTAAGTGACCTCATAGGGTGCGGTTCCAAATATTCATTATGTCAGAAAATAGTGTAAAATAGGATTTCGGTATAATTAAAGCAAACATTTGGCTTAAGAGACACATTAAACTGACTCGAAGTATTGAATTTAATTGAAAACTGTATGCTTTTAGGTTTTATTTGTTGGCGACTCAACCAACCGAGGAATGATGCACTACTTAATTGAAAAACTGAACGGAACATTAGTTGAATGGGACAAAACACATGACTTGAAAATATATCCGCATATGAATAAAAAACGGACTTTAATCAGTTTTGCGTATTATCCTAAATTTTGGTTACCATCAAATCAGAGGCCTTCGTTTGATAAAGCAGTTTATCAGCTCTTTGAAAAGTATAAAATAAGTTAATTCAAGGGTCAGATGGAAGGGCACAAACTCTTTTCAGTTATTGTCCTCTTTATATGAATTCAATTTTCTTAACTAAACAATCAAATTATCGCAATGAAGGGTAACTCCCATCTCATGTCAAAAACATGTTATCTAAGCATCAATTAATAGTCGTAACCTTTTTCAATGCTAACACTCCTCACTTCTATAATCACATCATATTTCAAATCAATTCGAATGTTCGGTATATGTAATCCGTGATTATATGATCTGTGATGTCAGATATACAGTATATATTGAGATACATAGTGGTTAGTATTTTCCAAAATGAAATTCTCGAGCCTCGAAAAATGATTTGCTTCGAGTCTCGGTCGAGTCACGAAAATTTCTCGAATTTGAATTTAAAAGCTTGATTTTTATAAAATATGTATTGTTGAGTTCTTGATTAAATCGGAAACTCATAACTGCCAAAATAGTAATATATTGTGTATCTTTTAGTTTCTCACTGTTTACTCTCGTTCTATTCTTTCTAAATCAAATTCTATTATATCTTTTGAAAGCAATTTTGATATTCATATCAAATGATTTTAAGATTTCAGTGGAAAACATACAAGAATGAGCCAAAAATGTATAATAAATATCAAATTCAAAAGGAGCTTTGAACTCCTGATATGATTGAAGTAACTATAATATAAAAGTTTTCTTGTTTGTCATCTCAGTTACATAGATAGTTAGATAGATAGATAGATACCCTGTGTTATGGGATGAAGATAAGTAATGAGTTATATTAAGCATTTCGAAAATTTCAGTTCTATTGAATATCAATTGAAATATGACTTGAAACTTATGCTAATTACAAATATTGTACTCTAATATGTTCAAAAAGGCGGTAAAAATCTATTGGCAACATGACACAATCTAAACTACAAATTCAAATTCTCATTTTAAAAGTTGAGTTAACAGCCAGAACTGTAATACACTTTAAAACACTAATAGGGAGGAGAAGCGGAGCCACGACGACCGGTCCGATCGCAGGCCCCGCACTGCGGCTGCAGAATGCAGACAATACATTAGTATTTGTATTGAGTGAGAAAAATACTGAGTTGACAAAAATTCAGAGTCAATATGAGCACATGCACAACGCTTGTGTCAAATGTGTAATGTGTTGACTGTAGCTCTAGTTCTGGTAATTTAAAGCGCGTCAATTTCTATTTGATTGTTAGTTGAAAATTTTGAATTCATATAAAAAGGGCAACAATTGAAAACTGTGTCCTTCCATCCGGCGTTTCAATTGTTTTAATTGATTGACCGTATGGGAAAAGGGCACTCACTCTTCATTGATTTATTGTTCCCTTTTGTAAACTAATTTCAAACTTCTATTAAAGCTTGAACTTAATATTTTTAACCGCTCACGCAATCATGAAAGCACTGATGTATTGTAGAAATTTTAATAAATCTTTCTAACAGTTAGAGTTAAAGTTAGACTTATATGAGTTTCCAAAATGTTGCACAAGAATTGTTAAACAATGATTTTCTGTAAATTTGATTTAATTCACTATAAAAAGAGCTTTCAATTACGAGTTTGAAGTGTCTCTTTACCATGCGATCAATCTATTGTGTGTACTAATTGAGAGATTGATACAAATTGTTATGACAATATTTGTAGAATTCAGCCCTTGGAGAATAACTCGAACACTGTTTTAATTTTTGGTGGCGTTCAATGGTTAGCGACACAACATATTCATATGTTACTCAAGACATTAGCAAAGTATGAGTTCATTACTAAAATCAATAAATATTAGCCAAAGAACCCATTTTCAAATTGAAACTCATAGGAATTACATAAAAACTTTGAATAATATTATTTATGTTTTAGTTTAAAACTTCAAGGGATTAAACTTGTGATGAAAACATTGGGTGCAGGCTTTCATCAGCATATTGAAGGAGTTCATTGTTTAACTTTAGTGAGTAAAAGATTTTTTTAAACTAAAAATTAGCAAAAAGCTAATCTCAAGTGAATTATAGGAAGAACATCAAAAGTTAGCTCTACATAACACAGCATTAGCTTCATATGCGTTGAAACTGGGAATCGAAGTGATTGATACTTACAATATAACAATTGCAAAGTTTAAGGATTTCATGCCTGGAAAGTGTGCGTGTCATTTCCATCGAGTACGTTAACACATCATAACTATCACATTATTATTCAAATTTATGTTTTTCTTTTTAAGGTCTCTGAGATCGGAACAAGTGATTTCAATTCAGGACAATTACAACAATCGCATTATCGCGTTGAGGGACCTATAAATGCAATCTATACTAATATACTCATTAGCAGAATATGCAAAGAATTTCAAGAACCAGATAATAGATGACAAAAGCCACAAAAGCCATATGAACTCAATTTACAGTATTTTAGATTCAATAGACACAAAATTAATGAAATGTTAGCCAAAAACTTAAACCAATCGCAATTTGGAATTAAACTCAATCATCTAATTCTGTGATCAAATCATTTAAATGCAATCAACACTTTTATATTCACAAATTTTTTAAAATCATAATTCAAGTCAATTTTTGGCCAAAATTTGAGTTTTAGAACTAATTGAGTCAATACTAAAACTCTAATAATAAGAAAATGTAAAAATGATTTAATTTTTGTAAAATTTGAATATTTGTTAAGATTAATCGCAAAATAATGTTATTAAATGCTTATATATTGTTATTTGAAATGATATAAACTCTTGTAAATATAATTTTTGTTTTAAAATTGAAATCGTTTGCAATAAATTTGACTCCAAAATTCAAATCTTAATTATTATGAAAACTAAAGTGTTAAGTACTGCACAACAATTGGCGCCAAATAATCAGTTTTTAGTTTAAGTTTTAGCCTCTCATCAGTCATAACACATATTTAGCCTCTATTGAGCCCCACAGACATGAAAAGCCTTATATTTAGCCCGAATTTGTCTAATGACTCAACACAAACCAAACAATAGATTTACACCATTTGGAATCCAATCTAAACATTTAAAACCAGAATCAGTTACAAAATTAATCTACAATTTATCTAATTTTTAAATTTCTAAATTTAAAACCTATTTTACATATTTTTACGTTTGATGACACCAAACATTTTTACGAATTTGTGTTTCTTATGAGAGAATTTTAAGAGAGAAAACAAAACTCTTTAATGTTTTTAAGTTATAAATGAAATGACGAAATGCTTGACTCTATTCAATAACAAATTGAAAAGCATAGAATGGTATCCATAGAAACGCTTCACTTCTTCAATATCTTAACTAAAGAACAAAATGTCAGATAATGTCAAAAGATTTTACTGAATTAATAATTAGTTACAATCTATTTATACTAATTATTATTACTATTAAAGTAATATTTATTGAATAACAACAATAATAATAGAATAGAAAGCAATAAATGATGAATTGTTGCACTCCTTCGACATCACATTCATCTCATTCTTCAAGTCATTCTTCAAGTCATTCATCCATATCTTCGTCACAATCATTGAAATCGAGTTCAAGAATCTCAGCGATGTCTCAAGTATTTGATTATCTGTTTATATCATCCGCGCGTTCAATAAATTATGGAAATATTAGTAAATACAGAATCACTCATATAATCAATGCTACGATTGAAGTGCCGATCATTCACTTAAATGGCATTAAATCTATTCGTATTCCTGTAAAACATTCATTTAATTATATTTTCATTTTACTTACTCTTTAATTATAATAATTTAAGGTAAACGACAAAATAGATGAAGACATAAGTCGTTATTTCGATGACGTTTCAGACTTTATATATTCTGTGGCTAAAGACAAGGGAAAAGTTCTTATCCGTAAGTCATTATTGTTTCCATTTATTTGAATTGTCATTAATTAATGTAATTTATTAATTGGAAGACTGTATGGCGGGAATCAGTCGTTCGGCAACTTTTGTGATCGGTATTTAAAATAATTAAACTTTAATTCTTAGTCATTAATAATTAATTTAATTGATTGATAGCATATCTGATGAAATACACAGAAATGTCTTTAAGAGATGCCTATAATTTACTGCACAAAAAGAGGCCAGTAGTTAAGCCGAACGGATCTTTTTTTCGCCAACTAATTGAATACGAGAGGAAACTGTTTGGAAAAAATAGCGTAAAAATGGTTCACTTGGAACACATGAATATAGAAGTGCCCGATCTCTTCGTCAATGAATACAAGAAAATGGTTTTATTAGAAGCAATCGTCGCAAGAACTCGACCCACAAGAAAATTAGACTTCGGATCAAAATCTAATCTAATCAACTAATCTATTCTTAACAGTTTCTAAAACTATATAAGGTATTCATTTTTTGCTCATTTCTTTTTTCATTTGGATTTCAGTGCAATAAACAGTATTATTGATATTGAGTTTCATTTGAAATAATGATCAAATTTAATTATAGTTTTAGAGCACACTGTTTAGGGACTGTTTGTATCTAAAGTTTAAACTAAAATAATTGTTTGATCTCAAGTGCATTAATGACACATTATTATTAAGTTTTTTATTAAGTTTTAATGTTAATTTTCTAAACAAAAGGGCTCACAAACCAAATTTAAGAGAATTTTCAAATTATTTCAACAAGTTTTTCATTAATAAAATGTTAGAAACAGAACGAACGAGAAAATCAAATCATTTGATTAGTATATAAGCTAAACAAAAGCTCTACACAAATAAGAGATAATGAATTTATGGAATGAATCAAAATATATTATTTCAAATAGTAATGCTATACAAAGTCTATAAAAGGCTGACATTTAGTAGTATTTACTCAAATATTATAGAGCTTTATATTCAATATTATAGAAGTGAGTTTGCATTTGATTATAAAGTCATTGAGTTTGTGATTCTATGAGGGCTACACTTCTAAATGTCTGAATTCAAAATGTTTAAAACCTGTTTTACTATTCAACAGTCAATTAAGCCCTGTATGCAAATAAAGTGCTTAAATACACAGCTGTTTACGAGTTAATCATATAATTTGTAGTATTGATGAGAAATGAGTTCAAATCCCGTTAAAACAATAATTATTAAACAATAAGACAACTCGTAATGCGTTGTAAATTGAAGTGTTGAACTGACCCCACAATCTCCTAACCTTAACATAACTCAACTTAATTTCATACACGAATTAAATTTGAATTGAGTTTCTTTTGGTTTTAGTTTATTTTCAAGTTTGAAAATGGGATAATTTTTTACAATTAGTTTAGAAGATTGAAAGCAGGTTTTAGACATTTCGAGTTGTGCTCCTCTTAAGAATGATTCGAGTATTTGTCACACACTCAAGACTGGAACGCATGAAAAACTTCAATTATATAATTAGATCACAAACTTGAATGATAGCTCACATTTATGGTCACTGAATAGGAAATGAAAAATACTTTATAATAAGTTAACTGTTTTTCTGCTTCCATTCAAAGCTGCACAATATTATTAGCTTAAAAGTTTAAACTTAATATTCAAAGTTTTAAATTGTATTTTTCAATCAAAATAATAATATTAAGAGTAAGAGTATTGAAATCTTTTAAATTTTCAGAACAATGAAACATAACTAAATTATTATTATTATTGTTGAGCTTTAATTTGAAGCAATAGAACAATACAACATTTAAATTTTTGAGGTATTCTTTACTGTTAACATGATATAACACAACAGTTGTCATATAAATACATGGTATTAAAGCATTCTGAGAATGGCTAAAGTGATAAGAATTTATTAAAAACGAATTATTAACAAATGAATGAGTTATTTGTTATTAAACTTTTGCTTAATTATTGATTGAATTTTCTTAATTTGAATTTATTTTTCAAGAATAACAGTCAAATTATATTTTTTTATAAAGTGTCAAATGAATTACAACTGACTCTTATTTGTTAATCGACTTATGATTCACTTAATTAAATATAAACAATAAAACTATGTTACGATGTATTGTCATTTAATTCTAGGTTATTATCACTTTTTTCGCCAATAAATTATTCAGTTTATTCCTCAGAACATATTTGCAGAAAATTTGGTCAATAAATCCTTATTCATAATCCTCATCATCGATCAAATGAACCAATGTTTACATTGATGTCTGGTTTGAGAAATAGGACATTCAGAATGTGACGTTCTCTTTGTTTTAAATAGTTGTCCATCACTACAAAACGTATCACCGATTTTTTTATCATAAGCTCTCAACCAATTCATTTCACATGAATTACAGTTTAGTTTAGAATTTTTAGCATTTTGCCAAATTTGAAGTTTGTTTTCAGGGTTTGAATCGAGAAATGGCCCAAAAGTTGATTCATTAAAATATGTAAATGGATTGTAATCAAGAATTAATTCTATACTTCTTTTGACTCCATTGATAAAGTTTTGTTTGAAACTATTTTCTGACAACTTATTGTTTGATAAATCAATGAATAGTTTGAGTGGATTCGTTGAATTTTCCAACTCAAAAGCGTTAGAATCGACTTCTTGTAATTGCAGACAACTTAAATCTAAGTCAATTGATTTTAGAAAAACAAATTAAAAAAATAAAATACTGAAAATAGAGTTAATATAAAAGAGATTTCTAAAAAAACTAATTTAATTCATACCTAAATGTATTAAATTAGGTAAATGAAAGAATGCGCGTCTCATGACTTTTTTGATAGGCGAATGACTGCATAAAGAATCAAATGAAATTCGAGTCAAGTTTCTCTGCAGACCATTGATTGGATTGAATGCATTTTCTGGTATTGTTGAAAGTTTAGTGTCACTCAAACGAAGCGATCGTAAGTTAGTCATACGTGAAATAACAGCGAATATTTTATCATCTGATAACTCATTTTGACCACTAATTTCAAATTTAATTACATTCGACTCAATGTTCTTAAAAGCATTTCTGTCAATGGTTTTCAATTGACTGCAGTTATGAAATGTTATAACTTTGAAACTTATATTACGTAAAAAGTTTTCGCTGATCTCCTTGAGAGTCTCACTGCTGACATAGAGTTCATCGAATTCTTTTTGATTTGCTTTTAAATTATTACTTAATGACTCGATAACAGCAGATAATTGTTCAGTTTGACAGTTAAGCCATCGTCCGTTCTGTCCGTAATCACATTCACATCCATAAGGTTTTACTAATGCTTCGAATGGACACGAAAGAGAATTCACAAATTTTAAAATTAAAAAAACCCAAAACAGCCTTATTTCATAACTTTTGTTCATTTTGAATTTATACCGATTTTATTTTATAATAATTTATTAATAATTAAAAGAATAGAAACAAGTGTTTAACTCATCTTTTGCCATACGTTCGGCATCTGTTTTGTATTTATTGAAGACATTTATACAAATACTCATTTTTTATAACTGCTATCAATTCGATCATAATGTATAATATGAATATGAGTGCAACTATGGGTTACCTTAAGATAAGAAGCGACTTGAGGTTATATTACAACTGAATTTATATTATTATCAAATATTCATTGAACTTTGCTTTGCATAAAAAAGATTAAAACATTGGTCTTTCTCTTAACATTTGAGTTCTAATTCAAAAATATTAAAACATTTTCAAAGTTATTTCACAAATATGTGTCTAGACGTACTTCTTATTGAATTTAATTCATTTACTAACTATTTATTGAAACCTTTCTCATATTTTCATCAATCTTTTCATTGTTTAGACATTAATTACAAAAGTTCTAAAAACTTGTAAAAAGTTGATAGAATCCAGACTTTCCCAAACGTGAGGCTTTCAGAAATTTTCAAAATGAGCGGGAGAACATTCTGAGTTCAAATTTTATATTTAAGAGACCATTTCTCAGAGAATTGAACTTTTTTTTGCCAAATTTTCATAAAAGTTTCCTAAATTTTGTAAATTTTGCCCCAAATTTTTCTCAAAATAATACTGTATGTTTGACATTAAAAAAAAGTCCTCAAACTTTTCTTCTGACGAAATTAAAGGTAAATTTTGCATATCTTTTCTAAATCTATTTTCAAGTGTAAAAATTCAAATGTGGTATCATTTGGAAAACTGAAGGGAAGACACTCTACCCTCACAATCCTTATGAAACACTCTTAAAATCTACTGAATTTTTGATTTTCTATTATTAATATTCATTAAGTTTTAGATCATATCATACATCTGTACCCGTATTCTAATCATATAAAATAATAAAATCAATTACTTTAAAATTTTATTGAAAAAATAATTTAGTTTTACTACAAGACTAATTCGTGAAACTTTTATCAGTTTATAATCATTAAAATCACAATTTTATGCTCTCCTCTCAAATAGAAATGCTCTAAATTTTCGGTGAAGACCTCTATTAGGGAGAGAGTGATTCAAAACACATGAGTTTAAAGTTTTGTTTACAAATAAAATATTGTGAAGTTTTCTGAATATCAATTAAAAGTTAGTTTAAATGATAAACTGAAGAAATGAGTGACAAAAGTGATAAACAATATAATGAGAGCAACAATAAGAAAGAATTTGATACAAAAAAGACTAATATTATAGATGAAGAATCACTTGAATTATTTCCTGAAAGAGGAGGTCATAAAATAAAGAAGAATTGGATCCAATCCGTGTTTTCGAGGGAAAATTCAGATAAAATGAAATGCGAGAAAAAAGTAGTTGATGTCATCCAAGAAAGTATTCATTAATTGATATATCATTTTGAGTTAATTTAAGTTTTTAATAGTTTTATTCATGTATATTTAGGTCCAATCGTCAAACTAATGATGAGTGCACTCAAGTCTAAGGGATGGTAACTATTATTTTTATTTTAATCTTATTTAATACTAAATCAATATAAGACTTATTTATTACTTAATAATTATCAGTGAAATAGACATTCGTCGACACATATCTTGTGAATGTTGTTCATCTGATGTGACCGGTGGTTATGACCCAGACATGAATCAAATAGTCATTTGTCATAATCGGGTCCATAGAAAAGGTCTAATACAAGGAGTATTGGCTCATGAGTTGCTTCATATGTTTGACTATTGCAGAGCAGAAATGGATTTCAAGAACTTGTCACACATCGCATGCTCTGAGGTTTTTAAATATAATCTCATTATTGATTAATCAATTAAATGAAATGTATGTTTAGATAAGAGCCGCAAATTTGTTTCACTGCTCAATGACTACGTCTTTACTTCAAGGAACCACTTCTCCATTGAATATACAAAAAAGTCATGCCGTAATGTCTTATTAATTTTCAATCACTTTATTTTACTTTAACTCAAATATTTGATTCTTATTATTTTGAAACTAGACGTGTGTAAAAGCAAAAGCTGTCGCTTCTATTCTATCAGTGCGTAAAGACATGCCTCGAGAGGAAGCCTGGAATGTAGTCGACAAAGTGTTTGATAAATGTTATAATGATTTAGAACCCGTCGGCAGAAGACTTAGACTTAATTCTGAACATATGAAATGGGCTCATAGGGAACGCTTTCATTATGATTATAATTAGATTACAATTTGTCTTATTATAGATATTCAAATTTAGCTGTTTTTAATTGATTAAATTATAGTTGAAATCGTCTTAACAATAAATAGTTGATTGCAATCAAAAGTCAAATAAACTTTCAAATATATTTATGGGTCTATTTATTCGAAAAGTTCAATTTTATTCTCTTATAAGTTTAAATTCATTTGAGAATTAAATACTGTATTAAATCTTTTTA
>JAQFZT010000232.1:0-32169 GCA_034696325.1 Camisiidae sp. | reverse complement strand
TGGAAAAATGAAAAAGTTTGGTAAAGCTTGTCGTCATTCTATCTTTAAATAATAGTAATGCGTTGTTATTCTTGTCCGACTTAATAAATGTCTATTTTTATATTTATAAAATGACAAGTTTGTGTAATGACCAGAGCCCTACATTCGGCAACAAATAAAGAGCTAATAGAACAATCACTTTCAAAATATTCTAATTATACAATAATTACATCTTTACTAATTCGAACCCCAAAAAGTAGAATAAATAAATTATAAACTGTGAATAATTAAAAAACAAACAATTATAATAAATCATTAAATTGAATAACAATGAACTTTTAGATTTTGAATTCTAGACAATTTTCTTCGGAAGTCAATATTATTAGATCAGGAATTTTTTTAAACAATTGTTCATTTTCTCAAATGCATAGTTGATATTTTTGAGATACTTTTCTCAATTTTTACAATATATTTCATTTAATTTGCATTAAGTTATCTTATTTTTGAAGTTTGCATAATATTGAATATTTTACGTAATTATTTTAGGATTTCAATATTTTCAAAGTCATTATTCTATTAGCTCTTCATTTTTGCTGAATGTTGGGCTCTGGTAATCACTCCAAATGTTTAATGCCAATTAACTTATACTTATTGAAATTAAGACACAATAAAACTTAAATCTAATATTATTTGCGTTACATTTCTGTCTATTTTTAAATTTTTATTGAAAAAGTAAAAGTTATAAAACTTAATGTTTAGATGTAATGATTACTCTGTTTAACAATATATTTAACGAGAAAGAGATTCAAATGAAATTTATGTGACTTATGTCAGCCAATTTTGAGCCTTTTCTTCGAAACTGGTTTATTCATAATTTTTACCTATACTTTAATATTAATGAAAAAAATTGTATTAAAGCTTAAGAAAAATGAATACATATTCAAAATGAATGAATGCTTCTTAATCTCTGCACGTAATCAGTTGAAAGTTTATGCGGTGAAGACAACTTCAGGGAAATAGAATAACAAAACTGTTTATTGAAAACTATATTATTGTGTAACCATAATGAGGATCGCATCAGTTGTTTATGTTATTTTCGGAAAGTACTTAGAAGTTGGAAAATACATTCTAATTCTCTGTAATACTTCTCACAAGAATTGTTAGATAATAAGCACTTTTTTCCTATATAAAGAGTGACCCACTTTTTCCGCAATAATGCATAGCATAGAATTGTTTTACATAAACTTTCTGTAATCTGCATCCTATTTGCTTCGCATACAAAGTTACTCAAACTTTTATACAAAAGAAATAGTTCAAAGATAGAGTTCCTTCGAAGAAAAAAACTTCAAATGAAAAAAATGACTTAAATTATTGAACTTTACACTGAGAGTTAGGTATTAATATCACAAATTGTGTTTTGACAGTCATTAGTGTGTGTTTTCTGAGAATTTCAAAGCAATAACTACTAACATAGTCATTATTGCATTGCATTATAAGATGAAACTTTTTTACAATGAAGGCTTTCTACATTTTTTTACAAGTAAACCATTAAACTATGAAGTCTTAATAAACAACAACTCTTTTGTGTCATTAGATAACCTAAAATCTTATTCAATATCACAAACAATAAATTTTCGAAAGATTCGGTCAGTCGAGTCGAGATATTATTTCTTAGAATTGCATAACATAGGATTCCGGATCTAATTATTAATATGAGAAAAATAGTTAAAAGAGAGGTATAACTTATTTTATAAGTTTCATAAATAAAGTGAGATTAAATGGTTTTGCAGTATTGGAGAAAAAACTTAAAATTGATATAATTTATAAAGAATTAATTTGTTTAAAGTTGTTTATCGCGGACGTAACACAACCATAAAATTTTGAAATAAATTAGCATTAAATGATTGATTGAAAACTATGTTAAGAAATTGCAATTTGCAATAAATTGCCGGGATAAATAAATCTAATAAAGTTTTAATGTCTGGGTGGCTCAGCATATAATAAAATAGCATTGGCTGACATATCTTCATAACCGGATCGCGAGAATAGGGGAAGACAAAGAAGGGGTCGCTAAAGTCGGTCAGCCAAGATAATTCAACGATGTTAAGTTGCACGAAGAAGCGCTTTGACTTACTGTATAATAGCGGTAGACATCAAGACTACAATTTTGATACTAACGAACTGATGGCAAATACAGTTTTCAACAAATGACCTCAGCTTTATGTGTTTTTGTGTGTTGGCTCAAATTTATTGACATCGTTATTGTGATTGTGTAATCGGTTTGTCAACATTATGAGTCGTAACAATCCTTGCAAACTACAAATATGTTGTTTTTAACTCTAACTCTCGAAAATGTAATTGTAAGCAACAAATCGATGTTCTTGTAGTTGAGATACTTCTAAGTGTATAAAACATATTAATCATGTTTTCAATTAATATCGAATAATAAATTTCAAATTATCAATAGTTAAACAACTTAAGTCACCACAAGTATTGCTTCTCTATTGCTCTTCTTGTCGCAAAATTCGTGAGAAAAGCCAAATCTAATGAAATTTAAGGATAATTCTTTCAATAGTTTGACATTATCATTGTCTTGTTCGTAATGAAATTAACAGCCATACGTCAGAGTTGGCGTTTGGGACTGTACTTAATTTTCCATTTATTTTGGTGCATATATTCAGGTAAAAAAGGATTCTTATGATTATTTAATTTACTCGCATAAACTTAAAGCAAAGTTTTGTTACAAACTTTTGTTATTGTGCGTCAATAGGAGAAGCATTGAAAATAAGGCCTAAAATATGCAACAATGCATTAGGCGAAGAGGGAACTTGTATGTTTGTGTGGGAATGCATTAAAACCGAGGGAAAACATCTCGGAACTTGTGTCGATGGGTTCTTGTTCGGGAGTTGTTGTGGACATAATGAGACACATAATTCAATTGATCCAAACTCTCATCAAACTTCATTGAGTTCTAGTGGTTATGACAAGCCCTCAACTGCAAGTTCAGTGACAACTACATTACAAACGTGGTCAAGTAAGCCAACTTTATATACCACTACAGCTAAGCCTACAGTTACAACACCGAAAACTTCAAAACCACCGGTGTCTGTGGCAACCATTAACTCCACAGAATATAATAATGTGCTCTCGAGTCAAAGTAATGTTACACCACAACAACAAACCCAATTGACACCATCGTCAATAGCGAAGCCGTGGCCCACAGCGCCCAGTCCTATACATTGTAAGCTTTTAATTAAAAACCTTTTATAAATTGTATTTAATTTGACTGTATTTTCTATAATATAAACTGTTAGCTCAAGTCTGGCCAATTCAATCGAATACACCGCCCAATGTTTTGCACACATTCAGACCACCAATATTTTCATTATTTTCAACCTATAGACCTCCTTCAGGATCTAATATATATCATAGACCGACATTTCGACCACCAATAGCCATGAGACCAACTAGTGTTTATCAACAAATTTTTAATACTCGAAGTACAACAACTTCAACACCTGTTAACAATATATCTACATCATTGTCTACAGTTTCACCTATTAGTATAACTACAACTGATGTTTCTATTACAAAAATTCCAATAACTTCAACGCCAGCAACTACTTTATCTCATGATTCTTCTAATGTAGTTTCACAAACATATACAAAAAAGCCGATAATTTCTACTAAAGGTAATGCAAATTTGCTATGAATTGAAATTAGTTTAAATTAATGGAATCAAAATCATTCCATTCCATCCCATAAAAGTTCAATGCGGTTCTCCACAACTTCATCCGCAAACTAAGGTGGTTGGCGGCAAAAACTCAGCATTTGGTGCCTGGCCGTGGCAGGTATTACAATACATTAAGATATCAATCAATACCATAGATTAAGATCAATTTGAAAATTAATAACTCATTTATTTTAAAGGTGTCTGTGAGGCGCACATCGTTTTTCGGTTTTTCGAGTACACACCGATGTGGAGGCGCTATTTTAAATAATCAATGGATCGCGACTGCAGGTCATTGTGTTGATGAGTAAGTCATTCTCTATGTCTATTATATCTCAAAACTAATATGGCTTTGTGTGACTTTTCTTGTAAACTCCTGTTTTTATTGTGTCAAAAGCTATTGTAATCTAATGAGTTGGGAAATTATTGTTACTTTTTTAGTTTATTACTGACACAAATACGGATTCGAGTCGGAGAATACGATTTTTCAAGTGTTTTAGAACCATATCCTCATATCGAAAGAGGAGCCAAGAAAAAGGTGGTTCATCCTCACTATAATTTCTTCACATATGAAAATGATTTGGCACTCGTCCAATTGGATGATCCCATTGATTTTCAACCTCATGTCGGGCCCATTTGTTTGCCACCTGAACACATTGACCTATTAGGAAGAAATGCGACTGTAACGGGTTGGGGACGTCTCAGTGAAGGTATTTTTCATTATTACTATCATTAGAATCTATGGGTTGAAACTGTGATAAATCTCACACTTAACCATAGATATTATCGCACATGTTGTGAAAGATTAATTAGTTCCACATAAAAACTCTTATTCTTTACAAATGTTTGGTTTCAAGGGCTTATTTAGTCCATTGCAATACTCACGAGTCACTCAATGTATTCAAATTAATACTTTGAGTTGAGCCAAAGGCTCAGTCATGATTTAATGCTATCTTATTTCATAGCCTTTTTATAAATTAAGTTTTTATGTTTTTTGCGCATTATTTCTCATTATAAATTAGTTTTTAAAAACAAGAAAAAACTCTAGTTATGACTCTACATAATTAGAGCATTCATTAGAAATTCAAACACATAGAATGGAAAGATATTATTATTATAAGCTCTAATTAAGTTGGAAACAAACTCATCGAGTTCTTTCAAATTTCCAATTAATTTGAAATCAAAATGAAATATTCATTTTAGGAAACTTTTATCATTGGAGAGTTTCATAGGCTTATTAGAAATTCATAAATATGTCTCAATTATTGCAAAGAATCATATTTTTCAACATTGTTTTTACAGTTCTTACAATTTTCTTTTAAAAAAAATATTTGCAAAAATTATACCATTGATTAATGATTAATAATGGTTATTAATAATTAATAACTAATGGGACTAAATTGTTTGGTAGAACTATGAGTTCAAATCAGAAGGAGAATAATGAAATGCTCAAAATTTGACTATTAAAAAATGAGATGTTTTGAAAATTTAGTCGACACTTTAGAGACATGCATGAGACCAATATTAGTTTCTTCAAAAATATAAGCAAATATAATCATTAATTACTCAAATGATTAAAACAAGTTTAAATAACAAAAAATTGTCGATTGGTTGGAAAGTTATCACTTAAAATAATAAAAATGAATCTTCAAAAGAGGAAATAAACATAATAACTGTTTAAGTTTTTGAATACTTACAAGAATATTGATTTTATGCTAATTGACTCTCTAGTCTGAGCCCACACACTCTGAATTTGAATTAAAATCTCTCAATAGTCGAAATTAATAGTAATATTATTTCATAAAATAAGAGCCCAAACTTACAGGTTTCAGAACTTACATTTAGATATATTTTGAGTATTTTAGTTGAATGCAAGTGTTCCTGACTTGTTATCTCAAACCAGAGAAGTCTCGAACAAGTCTTAACTGTCGTGTTGAAAAAGCTGCTTTAGATCTAATCTTGGATTTAAATTGAATTTAAAATTCGTGATTTTTTACTGAATTAAATTTAGAGCTATTTATATTCAATGACAAGTTTGCGGTTTCGTTCTCAACAAATCTGATGTTTTTTATATTGTAGTTAATATTGAATAATTTGATGAAATTCTTAATGATTTGCAATCGATTAAAAATGAATGTATTATTTATAGTAGAAAAAGTCAAGTAAAAATAAATATTTAGTATGAAATGTTAAAACGCACATAAGTTGTTGAGCTCGTTATACCTGTATATTGATATTTAAATGAATAGATCAATAGGATATCAATAAATTAATAGATTAATGTAATCAATAAATTAGGTGGAGTACTGCCCACAGTTCTTCAAGAAGTCAAAGTGCCGATTGTCAGTAATGACAAGTGCAAAAACATGTTCCTAACTGCGGGCCGACACGAATATATACCCGAAATATTTATGTGCGCCGGCTATGACGAGGGAGGCCGTGACTCTTGTCAGGTATTTACATATTTTCTCAATTATTAATAAACATATTACAAACATAAGTCAAGTAATATTTGCCATTTTATTTCTATGAAGGGAGACAGCGGTGGCCCACTTCAAGTTCAAGGCGATGACGGCAAATGGTTTTTAGCAGGGATTATATCCTGGGGTACGTCAGCTCCTCTTTTATTAATACTTCTATATTAACCAATTTCTATCTGTTTATACTTTCAATTCCATTATATCTCATTCAAAACTACAAAATCTTTTATCATTACAGGAATTGGATGTGGAGAACCTTCTCTGCCTGGAGTTTGTACTAGAATTTCCAAATTTAGACAATGGATTTTAAATTATATTTCGTAAAGTGATAAATGTAGTGATTTTAATACAATCTAACTTTTATGTACATAAAAAACATTTTTATTACAAAAATATTATTTTTAATTAACTATTGAAGACTTGAGTTCAACTTTCTCATTGAAATAATATTTTTTCGAAAGTCAAATAGATTTTGAAAAACTTGAAAATCATAATAATTTATCTTTTGTCAAATTTGTTCATTAATTACTTTAAAAAGATATTTTTAATTGAATCTCTTATATAATAGTATTGAAAAATGACTAATAATGTTAATACTTATCCCAAAGTCACTGATAATTTATATCAAATTAAGATAACTGTTCTTTTTCAGAACAATATTTTTCATATCATTGTTATTAATACAAAAAATTTGAATGTAAAATGAAATATAAACCCTAATAAATATAAATAAATTTAATAATTTCTGAAATTTGATGTCTTGAAAACTGGAAAGAATTCAAAGTAATTTCTTAAAAGTTAGTTAACTGATAGTTTAGGTTGGCTTCAAATGATTGAATTTTCCGAAGTTAACTTCCGATTTGAAAATAAGAAATTAGCCGAAAAGTGACGTCAGTGAGTATAATATACCTTAAAGTGACCTGTAGTACAACTTTCTAAAGTTTGTAAGTGAACAACAACTTTGGTGCAAGTGCTCTGCAGTCGTGCATCACTTTTTATTTAGTTACTAACTCTTCAAAACTTATATCGAAAAAGTTCTAACTTTCAAGCCTATGCCAAATGAATTTAATCGCTTAATACAATTTGTGTAAAAAGTTCATAATTTTCGAAAATGATTGGAGAATATTATAATTCTTATTGTGTAAAATTGTTTTTATGTTTATCATTGCTGTTAATAGAAAAAGTTTATGGAAAAAATATAGCAAATGATTCTGGAATCTTATCAGGTAAGAGAAGTTCGATACAAGTCTATTTTCAATGATTACATGAATTCTTATGAAACTATAAGTCAATAGTTTATATGTGATTTCAATACAGCATAAAATGTTGAATAAAGTTGTGTAAAGATTATGTAAAGTCGTGAAAAGATTATGTAAAGTCATACCAGATTGAGTAGAGTTATATTTTAGGATTTTGTACGTATTTTATCGAATCTGATTAAACTTAAAGTATAGATTTTGTCATTTTTTATGGAAAGAACGAGTTGAGTATAACGGGGTCACACTGTAGTGTCTGACAAAACAGACTGAAACCTTGACAGTGAAGCAAAGGTGAACAACCTGTAAATAAATTACCTCTTCCTCATGGGGACACGACCTGAGGGCACAATAGCTATCTTCCGCATGCCGCTAGAGGGACACGAGGGACACATGAATACTATTAATAAGCCATTAGTCGACAAATTTTCAAGCCTATGGCTTGACATTTTACATAAGAAACACATTGAAATTGGTTGCGATATAAAGTGGATGTCTTTTTAATGTTTTCAGATTCGCCTTATTATAAAAACAAAGCTATAAAACCGCTTCCCTGTAGGAATCAAAATGATTATAAAGACACATCAGGAGTTTGTATGTTTCAATATGAGTGCATGCAATCAAAAGGAAAACCTGTTGGATATTGTGTGAACAACTATTTAGTTGGAAGTTGTTGCAAATTACCACCATTAAAGCCACAGCAAATAACTTCATCTACTGTTATGTCACATTTCACACAAAGTACTATCAAACCAGAAAAGGAAAGTTCCACGAAGTATTCTTTAGGCACAACTATTGCTCAAAAGGAAGTAATAAGACATTCGACTACTTCAATGCCAATTACTACTAATGAGTTGCCAAACAATCGACAAACTACTGAAATAGCGGCCACAATCACCACATCTACTCAAATTCGGACAAATTCACAAAACACTGATAAACCCACCTCTAATCCAACCACTATTTCATTAACTTTTAGTAATGTTACGAATGAATTATTCCAATCTTTAACAGAAGAATCACATCTTTCATCTTTATCTACGAAAAGTTCAATAAGTAGTTCCCAATCATATACAGAAACAACAACATCAGTGCCAAAAACTGAGTTTCATTTACAAACTTCTAAGAATAGTAGTGAAACTTTTGCCAACACTTTAGTGCCTGATATGAAAAACAAAAGCACTACAGAATCTATTACAGTAAATACACAGCAAAGTGTCTCATCAGAACTAGAATTAAATTCAACTAATGCTATGCCATCAGTAAGAGAATAATTACTTATTTAATTAATTAATTGAAAACATTTCTAAGTGTTTCTTTATGTTAGGAAATGACAACTCAAGCAAATAATGTTACAGTCAGTGATAGTGAAACGATTCCCATTAATTTAACAACAAGTGAAAAAAACTTGATCAGTCCGTCCACTTTGGGAGCAAATAAAACACCACAATTAACAACATTAGCCGATGTAATAACAGAAACGACAACTTCATATATTTTGACAGCTATTCCTACAATAATTACTATTAATACTACAGTGAATAGCTCTTCAAATAACATGACAACATCTACTCCACTCATGACTTCTACCAATAATTCAATCTCTAATATTACTTCATTCGTCACGACAGCTATCCCTATAACTAATTATACAGAAAGCTCTTTATCTAATGCCACAATCAATATAACTAGCAATTCATTAACAACAGAAGGGTCAGTAACTAATGAACATAAGAACAATATAACATCTTCAGCACAATCAACAACACTTTCGGCAATTGAATCGATATCTTCCAACTCTTCATCCTCAATAGCAACTCAGGCGGCAACATTGAACACAATTTCAGCAGAAACAGTAATATTTGGCAAACCAACAACAAAAACTCCGGTCATAACAGTTGAACCATTAACTAAAGTTTCACCCATACCATCAACAACAGCTTCGACAACCACATCTACTTCGACAACAACAACTCCGACAACAACAACAACTCCGACAACGACAACAACAACAGCTTCAACAACAACGAAAGCCTCAACAACTTCAACAACTACAACAACCACAACCACTAAAAAACCAGTAATACATGCGAAAGCAGGTATAATTTAAAGTGATAAGTTATTGAGAACTAATTATCTCAGTTTAAGAAAAACAATTTAATAGAGTTTAATGTTGAATACAATTAATGAAAATAGTTTGTGGCAAAAGACAAGTAGCACCTAAAGGACGCATAGTTGGTGGTACTCAATCATCATTTGGTGAATGGCCGTGGATGGTCTGTTATGAGTTGATTATTTCTAATTTAACGACAAAACACAACAAACTTTTCAAACTTTTAGGTTTCTTTACGCCAATGGAAGAAAAATTCATTTTTACACAAATGTGGAGCGGCTTTACTGAATGAGTATTGGGTTGTCACTGCTGCTCATTGTGTCGAAAAGTAATCTTTATTTCATTTATTATCAAAACTTTATGAACTGATTTGGGAATATTTTGTATTATTTTTCAAATCTATTAATTATTTCTAGTGTATCGCCAACTGATATGCTGTTAAGGCTCGGAGAGTTTGATGTGAGCAATGAGAAGGAGCCCTATCCATACATCGAAAGGCGTGTACAGATCATTGCACCACATCCTCAGTTCGATCCGAGAACTTTTGAGTACGATTTAGCTTTGCTTCGTTTTTACGAACCCATTCATTTCCAGCGGAATATTATCCCAATTTGTATTCCCGAAGTTAATGATACTTTTGTTGGGCGATGGGGTACAGTCACCGGTTGGGGACGACTTTATGAAGGTACAAGTATGAATACTATTATACTTTTTCTATACTTTCTAACAAACACAGGATCACTTCAACTTCAATTTCTTATCAATAAATTCAATCGATTTCACTTATGCTATACTAGAATCTAATTCAATCGATTTCACTCACGCTATACTATAAACTTGATATCAGACTTTTTTTAATATGATTAAGTTTACAAAAATTAATCAAGTATTAAGTCCATTCGTTTTTGAAAAATCAATTATATAGCTATGATTGCATTTGATGACTATTTGTCATTTTAAATTATGTGCACTGAGAAGATTTGAGAACTGATTACAAGTGAAGTGATTGAAACCATAAACTTATTTTTGTTATTTTTCAAATTTTATCTCTTTTTCAGACGGACCATTGCCTGATGTTATGCAACACGTAGACGTTCCTATTATAACGAATAAAGATTGTGAGAGCATGTATAGGAAAGCTGGATATATAGAAGATATTCCAAACATCTTTGTTTGCGCTGGTCTTGCGAGAGGTGCCAAAGACTCGTGTGAAGTAAGAAATTCCTTTTTCAAATCAGCTTCGATTACCATTAATTTAATTAAAACCAGAAAATCGAGTTTCTAATCATTGCATTTTGTCATGTCTTATGTCTTGTCTCATCCTTTTCATTGTAAGTTTTATAAGTTGAGCCCATTTTATCAAATATATTATAATGAGAGAGAGGTATGACATCATTCTTCGGCTGTTTGCAATTATTGTGATGGTTTCTAAACACAAATTATACTCTTTTACAAACAATTGATGAGAAATGTTGAGTTTTGCATTTGAAATTCTTGAATATTTCGCGCTAATACTGTATCAAGAATTCTTTAGTAGCGTAAACTTGATCATTATTTTTTACCTTTAATTGTATGAAAAATCTATGCTTTTGGAAATAATTTCCTATACATTGAATATAATCTCAAATTAAAAGAGTATAATGATTAATGAATATTATATTATTATTTAGAGTATCTGTAAAAGTGTTTAGAAAACAATCTTTTCAATAGAAGTGTGGAATAAGTATGATTGTTATTATTAGGGTGACAGCGGTGGACCATTAGTAATAGAAGATGATGAAAGATGGAATTTAGTCGGAATAATTAGTTGGGGAATAGGCTGTGCTTTACCAAATCAACCTGGTCAGTTCAAATGTTTTTCTTACAAAATCCAGTTCTCTATATTTAAGGCTCTATTTTTTCACAGGGGTTTACACAAGAATAACAGCGTTTTCCAAATGGATAAATCAAATAATTGCTTTCTAGAATATTGTAATGTTTCAATTTTAATTTAGATGCCAAACATTGGTGAATAGGAATTTTGTAAATATGATATTAAATAATGTTTTAATTTATTTTTTTAAACTTATTCAATCTAAACATACATAAGAGTTAATTTATTCATATTTATTGAGTGATGTATTTTTACAACAAAATAAATACATTGAAAACCATCTATAAGTTACTTAAATTTGTTAAATTATAAGTTACATTCACTTTATCCAAACATTAACATTTATAACCAAATCTCTAACTTTCACATCAAGACTTGGAAAACCATTTCATGCAAAGCATAATAGAATTTACAAAAACATGAAAATTGACTCAATATAAAGCTTATTTTGATTTGATTAATAACTACTGCCCTAAAACTAATATATTTTTTGCTTGTTTTTCAATGAAATTTTTCACTCATAACAATCGATGCGATTCACAAAATGATGATTGAGTACCACATCATTGAATATTAATAAATTGTAAGTCACTTATTATTATCATTACTATAGTATTTTATACGAAAGATTAACTAATGTCTCTTCTTATTTATATGATTGCCATGTTTTTATATCAGATCAAATTAAAGGATTAATCATTTCTATCAGAAAATGATATGCTATGGAAAATTTGAATCGTCTCTAAAACCATTGCTGGTTTCTGAAAAGGATTGCAGTCTAAATATCATTAACTATTATAAATCTTTATAAGCTATCAACATATTGTCATATAATGTAAAGAACAACACTTGTCAATCATTTTTATATAAAATTTCAAATCATAGACTTCCGACTCATTAGTCAGTCATTACTATGAGTTAAGATTATAGCAAGAGTAATAAATATCATCAAACATATAATGAGTTCAATTTTAAAATAAGGAATATTCCAATGAATACATAAGCAAATAAGTAATTAACATACAGTATATAAAACTTTTATTCACAAGTGTTCTTCTTTCTTAATCGACAACTTTTCTTAAATCTAAATCTTTTTGGTTTCAAATCTTATTTTCAAATATTTATATCAATGCTATCCGTTTTCAAATAATCATAAGATTTCACACCCGTTATTAGGTTCACAATTAGGTTTTTACTCAAATTTCATCATTAGATGAGTCAAATCAATCAATAAGTTGCAAAAGTTTGACTTATGAATTGTTTGATATCAATTTTTTTTAAAAAGTTTTAGATTTATGAATACATTTTATTGAAGAAAACTTCTTATATTCCTTTTCAATAGTTCATGAAAGTTCAAACCATTAAACTCTGGTTTTGCCAACATTTTTGATCAGAAACAAATGAAACAATTTGAAAATAATTTAATTCTAAGCAAACTTTTCCCGAAATCATTGCTTAAATTGAGCTTTGAATAAATATGACAATAATATAATTTTTGTGGAAAATGCTTAAGTTTCTAAACTTTCAGTTTGAATTATTAAATTCACAAAATGAATAATCAGTTTAAATAAATCAATGATTTAAACTTGATTTTGAATGTTGAGTTAGAGTTTTTTACCTGTAAAATATCCCATATCGAAATTCACACAACTATCTATATCCTGATAAATCATTTGATCTGAGAGTGTTTCCCATTGATAAACGGTTTTCCTGAAAACTATAACCGACGTGTTGTAAACTAAACCCTAACCGGTGATTCACTAGAAATCTTGTGCACCACATAAATAAGCAATCAATTTGTCATTAAAACTGAGTTTATCGAATAGTTAACAAAAAAAATTTTATAATTCGCAAATTTAACAAATTTACAAATAATGTAGAACTCATTCAAGATTAATTGAATTGTTGATTGCATTAAATTTAATGAAACAGATTGTGGTGTACGGCCATTACGTCCAATTGCAAGAGTTGTTGGTGGGAGAAATGCTCACTTTGGTGAGTGGCCGTGGCAGGTGCTCGTCAAAGAAGCCACATGGCTCGGTCTCTTTGTTAAAACTAAGTGTGGAGGAGTTCTAATTGATCATAAATGGGTATTTTTCAACTCATATATTAAATTATCATGTCTTAAAATTTACAAGTTTTTATTCTTATGAAATTCGCAGGTTTTAACTGCTGCACACTGTCAGCCCGGGTATGATTGAAATTTTTGTTATTAATGTGTCAAGTAGTTCATGTTTTAATAGGCAAAGTTCCAGATTCTTAGGAACACTTGTTGTTGTGCTGGGAGAATATGACTTAACGGGAGATATTGAGAAATTAAAGCCAGTGGCGAAACGGGTCAAAAGAATGATTGTTCATCGCGATTACAATCCTAATACATTTGAAAACGATATTGCTTTGTTAGAACTCGAATCACCATTTGAAGTTCAACCTCATGTCGTGCCAATATGTTTACCAGATTCTAATACTCCAAATTATGTCGGGAAAGTTGCTTTTGTTGCCGGTTGGGGTAAATTGAGTTATGGTATGTTCACCTCCAACTTATGTAAGCCAAATATTTTAATCCATTTATTTCCTTTCAAAGGGGGTTCGATTCCAAGCATTTTACAAGTAGTGAAACTGCCGATTCTGGCCAACAGTGATTGTCAACAGATGTTTTTAGATGCCGGACATATCAAAGCTATTCGCGACACTTTTATATGTGCCGGATATCTAACAGGGGGTAAAGACTCGTGTGAAGGAGACTCTGGCGGTCCTTTAATGTTACCACAAGAAGATGGTCGTTGGTTTCTAGTCGGAACAGTATCTCATGGAATTCGTTGCGCTGAACCCAATTTGCCCGGAGTTTACATGAAAACTTCCGCATACAGAGCATGGATTGATAGTTACATTAAGAAATAATTTTACTTTCAAAGAAAAGAAAGTCTCAGACATTGTATTATTTGAAGACGTATAACAACATATGCAGTTTACGGTTCCTCTTGTTATAGTAATTATTTTAATTCTTAGCTCAACTGTCAATTGCATAAAAGTATTTGACTGAGTTATATATTCACGACTCAATTCAAGTGATTTCTTTATTCACATTATTATGTGATAAATGTTATCTAAACAAATAAGCCTTACAGTTAGTGAAGAGCATAAGATGAGCTTGAGTTAAGTCGAGAGCCCGTTCACTGATGGTTCAGCTCGATTTTCAAGTCAAACCGATTGTCATAATGCTGGCGAACGCAAATATTTTTGACAATGAAAACAAAGATGCTTGGCTTGAAACTCTATTTTCAAGTCGATTCAAATTAAGAACCATTGGTGAATGGGCTCTAAGCTGAGCTCAAGCTAAAGCTCGAATGATTCCAGATTAGTTGAAGCTAAGCTTAAGATATCTGTCAGGTTTTCTTTTCCTTTGTTACTTATCTATAAAACCAAAAGCAAAGTATTAATAATTTTTTGATAAAATGAGAGATTAAGAAATTTTTTTGACTAAACCTTTAAAATATCTTAACTTAAAACCTATTTAAACCTTATGTTTTTATCATACGAGTAATCTTTTTTGAATAGTCAAATTAAAGTTGTGAATGGATAAGAGTAATATATTTCTTTATATAAGCTAAAGCTAAGGTTTATAAGCTCAGGCTCAAACTCACCATAAAAATCAAGCTGAAGCCTATGTCAAAATCCTTTATTGAGTACAGAAACATGAGAACAATCTGTAATTTATTGTAAAATATTTATACTTTAATTATACACATTAACAAATTATGTCAACACATAACTAAAATCGAAGGAACCTCCAAATTGACAGTCGTTTTCATATTCAAACGAGTTGCCAAAAATTGTGCTCAACTGGTTATAATTAGCTATCAATTTTCAATTGCTTTACAGTGTCTTTGTTGGCATTTATTCAAAATTTTCAAGATTTCTAAAAATTTGGAAAGCATAACGACCTAAAGAGTTCTTTGAAGTCATTTTTAGAAATCATGACTAAACTATAATTTCAAAGCTTTGACACATGAACTTCTGATTATTATAACAATTGAGTTAATGGAGTCAAGTTTACAGCTAATGTTAAGGAACATTAACTCACTGGCAATGATTTTTAGTGTTAAGAAGTCTTAACATAATTTAAATCATAATTAGACTTTTATACATGAACTGCCTCTGAAAAACTTGCTTAATGTTCTATACATTGAAAATATTTTTTAAAATGTAAACTCAATTAAAATAAAAAACTTTATTTGCATAAACAAATGTCCAAAGTTTTTACGGTTAAAATGTCTTTTCAAAAGTCAATAAGATTTGTGTTCTGCCATTAAAATTGATTTGCAGTTTTAAGTTAACTCAAGTTAGAGCTGATTTAAACTTATTTTGTTGTTGAAATATTTGGTGTAAAGCTTAAAAAGTTGAAGAAAGCATTGGTAACAGTTTTAATATCAAATATATTTTTGTTGTTTCGATTAAATAAAGATAAAGACTATTTAAATTGTAATTTTTTTTGTATTTTTATCAAACCTCTTCTCGTAATAATTATTGTAATTTGAGAGTTAACTCATTCAATATGTAATGCATACAAGTTTGTTAGCATTTCGTTTCAAATGAAACATTCACTAAGTTTTAGAATTTGTTTAATTTTTAAAAACTTTTAAAACCACTTTATTAGCTTTTCACAAAAATATATGATAAATATAGTTTGTTTTTAGAAAAAGTTATATAATCTAAATATTTGCAAAACTGCATATCAAATGATAATCAATATAAAGTTTAGTTAACTCTTATCGGAAAAGTTGTTACTTTGCAAAGACACTCAAAGAGTCTATTTATAGAAAAACAGTTGAATAAAATAAAATTGATTTATATAACTAAAACTTAAATGTATTTCACGATTTCCTAAATATTGTTTGAACATAAGCATTGACTAAATTGATTACGAATTGATTTAAAACGGTTTTGATTGAATAAAAAACTCGTGATAAGTCCTTCATAGAAAAGTTGTGAATTGCTATACATATGAAAATACATAAAGAGCTCAATGCTCTGAAAGCTGTTGACGATCTCTACGCTCTCTATTGTCTGAATGTTTGCCACTTTTGTCTTGTTTTGAGTTTAACTTATGACGAATGCAACAAAAAGATGATAATTTCCAAAATTCATTCAATTATTAATCCTCTTTTCAATAATGATTTGACACTCATTTCAATTAGTATTTAATTAAGAATTTTATTAATTAATTATAGTTTTAAAGATATTGAAATCAAATTAATTTTGAATATAATTAGAAATCAATTATTATTAAGAGTTAACGCCATTTTGCACTTCATTTAAGTGTAAGAATCAAATTATTTCACTTTTAATTGTTTCAATTCAACATTTGTTTACTAATTCTTGTTTTAAGTGTTAATTCATTCAAGTTTTGAGTATTCAATTCATGATAACAACAATTCAATTAATAAAACGCTCGTTTGTTTTCAATTTAAACAATAAATCTATTTCTCATTGAATTAAAAATTCTTATCAAATCTATTGGAAGTGTTGACGCATTTGTGAAAATTGTCAAGTTTTCAATTATTTATTATCGAATTAAAAGCAAAGATGACTTCGCCATCAATCACGCCTTCGAACAATAGTTCTTCACGTCTGCAGAACAGTCAGGCCTCAAGTCTTAGAAATACGGATTTGGACCACATTTGGGGTGATCTTAAGACTGGTATCAAACAGGTGTACACTAATAAGAGACAAAACATGCCTAAGAATCGATACATGGAATTATATACGTATGTGTGATGTCTTGTGATTGTTTTGTAATTTGTTTTGTGAATAATATTATGATTTTTAATTGAATTGTTTTGTTTCAGTCATGTATATAACTATTGCACTTCTGTTCATCAAACGACTGTTAGGTCTCCGAGTAATTCGTCTGCAAATAATATTTCTTCGAATAGTAATACAAATTCAACACCCAATTCCACCCGTAGTAAGAAAGGCATGAGTCAAGGGGGGGCTCAGTTTGTAGGCTTTGAACTCTACAAAAGACTCAAAGATTTTCTCGAAAAATATCTCAAAGACTTGTTAAAGGTATGGATTGTTGTGTTTTGTTGCAAATCAATTAATCAAACCGTTATTCGATAGGACGGAACCGACCTTATGGATGAAGACGTGCTTAGATTTTATACGAAACAATGGGAAGAATACCAGTTCTCCAGTAAAGTTCTCAATGGAATTTGTTCTTATCTTAACAGACATTGGGTTAAAAGAGAATGCGATGAAGGAAGAAAAGGCATTTACGAAATATATCAGGTCTTTAACCAATGCATTAAAACATATTTGTGTCTAATTATTATTACTTTGATGTTTGAAAATGTTTTTTTACATTTTTATCTAATTATTATTCCATTAAAAGCTGGCATTAGTTTCATGGCGCGATTGTCTGTTTCGTGAACTAAACCAACCCGTCACTAATGCTGTGTTGAAGTTAATAGAAAAGGAACGAAGCGGTGAAACAATAAACACGAGATTAGTTAGTGGTGTAATGAATTGTTATGGTATGCATTACTTATTGATCTGATCTGAACTATCATTTGAAACTTGCTTTATAAACAATAGTTGAATTGGGCCTCAATGAAGAGGACCCACAAGCGAGAGGTCCTAATCTATCTGTATATCACGACGCATTTGAGGTGAAGTTTTTCCAAGACACTGAAAGGTTTTATCAACTCGAGAGCAGAGGCTTTCTCGACAAAAATCCAGTCACAGAATATATGAAAAAAGCCGAACAGAGACTGTTTGAGGAACAAAGAAGAGTACAGCTCTATTTACATGAGAATACTCTCTCGCCTTTGGCTAAAACGTGCGAAAAGGTTCTAATTGAGAATCATCTCGAAATATTTCACTCAGAATTTCAAAACTTACTCAATGACGACAAAAACGAAGGTAAGCTCTCGTCAAACGATAAATCAATGATCGATTCATGAAATAATATAATTTAAGACTTGGGCCGAATGTTTCAACTCGTTCAGAGACTTTCTACTGGTTTGGGAGAACTTAGAACTCGATTGGAAGCACATATCCATAATCGAGGACTTAATGCAATAGAACGTTGTGGCGAATCAGCTCTTAATGATCCCAAGATTTATGTAACGACTACTTTAGAAGTTCATAAAAAATACAATGCATTAGTTGTCGACGCTTTCAATAATGACGCGGGATTTGTGGCCGCATTAGACAAAGTATGATTTCATTTAAGCAATCTTTTAAAATCTTGATTAATGTTTGCATAATCTTGTGCTTAGGCTTGCGGTAGATTTATTAATAACAATTCGATTACCCGATTGGCCAACTCGTCGAGTAAATCTCCTGAATTGCTTGCAAAATACTGTGATCTTTTGTTGAAGAAAACCTCTAAAATTCCCGAAGAGAGCGAATTAGAAGAAACCCTCAATCAAGTGGTATGACTTGACATTAAATAATTGAATTTATCTTCAAATTTTTGATTATTTCATTAGATGATAGTTTTTAAATACATCGAAGATAAGGATGTCTTCCAGAAATTTTATAGTAAAATGTTAGCCAAGCGTTTAGTACAGCACATGTCTGCCAGCGATGATGCAGAAGCGAGTATGATCTCAAAGTTAAAGGTATCTCTTTCTCTCTCACCCTTTCTTTTATTGATTGCATTCATGTTTTAATATATGTTTGACTGATAGCAAGCGTGTGGTTTCGAATATACATCTAAATTACAGCGGATGTTTCAAGATATCGGTGTCAGTAAAGATCTCAACGAACAGTTTAAAAGGCATCTGACCAACTCTAATGAACCGCTCGATCGTAAGCTTCAACTTTTGCTCATTCAATATCACTTAAGTCTCACTTTTATTTCAGTTGACTTTAGTATACAAGTTCTGAGTTCTGGTTCGTGGCCTTTTCAACAATCCTTCACCTTTGCTTTGCCTCAAGAGGTATACGCTTTAGTTTAAGATGTTTTATGTTTGAATTACTAATTGTATAATTATATTATGAAAGCTGGAGCGCAGTGTCCAGAGGTTTACAACATTTTACAGTAGTCAACACAGTGGCCGAAAGCTGCACTGGCTCTACACTATGTCTAAGGGAGAAATCACTACTAACTGTTTCAAAAACAGATACACATTACAAGTATTAACCATTTATTTATAAAGATTTGAAGTTGAAAATAGTCTAATTTATATAATTTTATTGCGTAAAGGCTTCGACGTTTCAAATGGCTGTTTTGCTCCAATACAACAGTTCAGATCAATTGACAGTTCAGCAGTTGTTTGAAAGCACGCAAATAAAGATGGATATGTTGGTACAAGTCCTACAAATTTTGCTCAAAGTCAAGCTCTTGGTTTGTGAAGATACAGAAGTTAGTGAAGAAGAAGTTGATAACCTCACTCCACAAACAGTTATTTCATTATTTCTTGGCTATAAAAATAAGAAATTACGTGTAAATATAAACGTTCCCATGAAAGCAGAACTTAAATTAGAACAGGAAAAGACTCACAAACATATTGAAGAAGATCGAAAACTCGTCATTCAAGTAATATAAATATAATTGATATTTATTCTCAATTAATATAACAATTGTTCTATGATTTAAAGGCGGCCATCGTTAGGATTATGAAAATGCGAAAGAAACTAAAACATCAACAATTGTTGGCCGAAGTTTTCAATCAGCTCTCATCACGATTCAAGCCTAGCGTACCTGTGATTAAGGTATTCACTCATAAATGTTATATTGAGTTTACTAATGATTGTTATTTTCACAGAAATGCATAGACATTCTAATTGAAAAAGAATATCTTGAAAGAGCCGAAGGTTCGAAAGACACCTACAATTATTTGGCATAATATTCAATTTGTAATAGAAATTTCATGATTAGAACCTTTGAAGAAATGTTCAAATTATTATTATTATTAATACTGTAGATAAAAATTCAAAAATTTTATAACAATGTGTGAAATTGCGTTCATTGAACAAGTTTTACGAATTCTTCATTACTAAAGCAATGCTTTGCTCGCAATCTATTTAAAGGAGTTGTACTAAAACCTAATTTTTTACTGATTAATAATTTAACAAATAGGAGATCGATTGGCAGCTCTAATGTTCAGTTGTGTAAAATATAATAAATAAAAGGTCTATTAAATACCAATCTATTCATTATTTTAGATGAGCTCTTATTTGTTAAACCTTTAAGTTTACATTTCATTACTCGACAATAATTTGATTAATTAGTAGTATTGAGTCAATCCATTAATAATTCAGTTTTAATTATTGGCACTTGTTTTACATTATTTGCAAAATTAGAATTCTGTTCATTTAAACAAATCAAACGATAAAACATTACAATCTATTATATTATTGATTAATAAAATATGAGTTTTGTTAATATTCCACTAAATATGATTGCAATGCTTTCTTTTTATTGGTCTTCACATTCATCATCAGTAGTATATTGAATGTGATTGCAAGACATTGAGTCTAATGATTGAAAGCTTGTCTCATAACAGGATATTTCGTCATCTGTTATATGCGTTTCTCCATTAATAAATCGCGCGAATCTGAAATCAATTATGTATTGATTGTGTCAAAACAACAAATAAGTCATAACAATATAGACCTGAGAGGATCTTTCAATTTTGAGATTGTGTTCCAAGCGTTACACTTAGGGCTCAGACAATAAGCTTTCAGTTCTTCCAATGCTTTTCTGGTTTCGATATCGCTTTGAGTCGAGAATTCCATTTCTGAGAGAAACTTATTTCTTACGTCAACTTTTCTGTGAAGTATGCGTTAGTATAGAGATTATTCTTTAATATTGTTAAACAATCAATACCTTCGAAAAGTGAAGATCTGTTTTATGGGACAAATATGTAAAAGTATGACTATTATTAATATGATAGCAGAATATTCGTAAATTTCAGAACTTATCAAAATGAGAATCAAACCAATTAACTGAAAATAAAGCAAAACTACTCAAAACAACATAAACTAATGTAAATTTAATGTAATTTAATTGAAAATACCTGTAAACTCCATTGCATGAGATTTAAGGTTTTTGGATTACTTATTGGTCCGAAACGATAACTCAAACCAAAACTTATTAATCCAACAAAAAATATATAAATAAATAAATAAAAGTTATAAATTATTAAAAGTGATTTCAAATGGTTCCAAAATATTCGGAGTGATATCACAACAGCAGATGAGCCCAACATTATTATTACGCCTGAAATTTTCTGTATTCAATGGAAGAATAACTTTAAGAATAAGGTTTTAATAATTGATAGTCAATACCCGCGGGAAATATCGGCCAACTATTAAAAAAATGATTATAAAAGATGCCAAAACACCGAGAGTTACGCACGAAGTGTAATAAAACACAATATTTCTAAAGAAATGTTGAGAAATGATTGAATGACAGAAACTTTTGAAAACAATTCAATGCCTTATATAATGAGAGATTATTTAATAGATGTGAATGTAAGACCTGCTCAGCTGCGGTCCGAAATGAAATAGACTTAAACCAATTACAAGAGATGCCAAACGATAAATATTTATTCCTATAATAAAAGCATTCCTGAACTTAAATTAAGTTTAGATAAAGTGTTTGATAAACAAACTTTTGATAGAAAAGTGCCATTTGTAGGGCTCATTTGAAACGATTCCAATACAATACAAACTAAATGAAGGAATAGTAACATTCGTGACAGATGTGTCCATCCATTCGTCTAGAAAAGTGATCCATTGGTTTCGATAATACTCTTCAATAATTTTACTCGAGTTTTCATGAGTGAATAGTCGTAAATGTTTTGGAGATTCAATTAAATCGAAGTGAGAACTCATTAATACGTTTAAAAGTGACACTTCTTCTCCTTTGTGGCAATAAATGGCAAACTTTGAGAAACTTTCAGAAACGGGTTGGCCTTCACTTATGTATGTTATGTCAGGAAATAAACCCTTTTCTTCATTTGATAAACAAATTCGTATAAATAATAATATTATAAATATTAAGTAAAACATTTCATTTGTTTAAATCAATTTTAAACTTGAAAGACATCTAAAGCCGTGAAGAATATTAATAAGCATTATATTGATATCAAAACTTTCATCACTATTAATGGTTTTAATTGTTTTAACTTTTTGAAAGCAAACAATTTGACACATAATTGAAATATGATTGAAATCATTTCAATGTATTGAATGATGCAATCATTGAAAAAATAGTTGAATGAAATTTGTTATTATGAATGAACATATTTGTTGGTAAACAAAAGCATGCGCTCAACAGATATAAACTTATTGGAGAACTGATTGACCCCAATATTAAGTGCTCTCGAATCTAAAGTTGTCAAAACTTCACAATTATTACTTCTTTAGTCAGTTATAAATCAAAATTCATTATTTGTTTTCAAATTAGAAACTATTTCGATATACATTTGTCTTGAGTTTTATAAATAATTTGCGAAAAAGTTTTAAATTAAAGGAAAAGTATTCACTTAACGTTATGGTTGCGTTTATTGAATTTTTTCTAGCAATTTATGCATTTTTATTCAAACAAACCTTTGAAATGCTATTTTGCAAACTTTATAAGCAATATTTCGGGACATGAAAAATGTTTAATTGAATGTACTTTTGATCCCGATTTAGATGCAATTCTTACTAAATATTTGCAAATTTTTTGCCATTAAAATATTTGATTTTCAATCAAAACCACTTCAATGTGTATGAAAGTGTTTACTGACTTATTTTAGCATTTATTGTCAAAATTGTTTTATTTTCTAAATTAATATAATTGTCTCTCAAAACCGCATAGTTTTGACCCCCCCTTGAACTTAAAAATTTGGAGGTTTTGAGCCCCACTGGACCAAAGTGTTCAAATAAGTTTCTAAAAATGCAAACAAGTTTTAAATAATAAAATATTGTCTTTTAATGAAGAAAAATTTAAAATCAATGAAACATTTTTAATTCTTTGGTCAAGTGTAAAGAGATTTTTGGTTCGCAGTCATATTCGTATTGACATAAGCTCTGAAAAATTCAATATTTTTGGTCTTATTTTTTGGAAAAAAGATTTGCAAATTTCAATATTATGGCAATTTTTATTGTTCAAAAAATTTTAAATATTACAATTGAAATTGGGTGTGAAGGCATTTATTGAGAACTTTAAGAATTATAAGAGAAAACTATAACTCAAATTGAACCTCAAATACATTTAATTTAATAAATGATTAAAATTACATAATTATGTTTAAATAGCACTGAACTCGTCATAAAATATAAACAAATTAAACCTAAACTATTATATGATACAAAAAATAGAAACTGAGTTCAATTCCATCGACTCTTTTTCCGAGACTTATTATCAGTTTGTTCTGCATTTGATTGGGAGGCAGACTTCCAACTCGTATCAGTTGCGGCCGTGAATTGCGATTTGAACTGTGCCTGAAATGCAGCTCTCATTGCATTCACCTTTGTATTGGATGAGCCTTTTGGTAGTGATGATGAACTCATTGAGACAGAAGATGCTATACTTGAGGAATAAGAGGTGTCGTAATTTGGAGTCGAAGATGAGGTTGAGCTCTGTTTTGGATATCATTTAAATTAAAATAAAGTCTAAAATCAAATCAAACAAACCTTTGCCCCCAAACCAAGTCGTGGTCTAGTCTTGAATCCAAGACCAGCGCCGCCGATATTGATCTTTTTGGCGTTTCCGGTTTTGAAACGTGATTTCCTGAACCACTGGCTCTGCAGCGCAAGAGCTAATAATTCTTGAGGGACGTTTTGGTTCGCGCCCTCAAGATTACGAACTAAGTGTCCCACAAATTCTTTGTCCTTTTCAGTCACTAAAGTATAGGCCACTCCTTTTTCTCCGGCCCGACCCGTGCGACCAATTCTATGTGTGTGCGTATCGATGTCTCGCGCGATGTCATAATTTATTACATTTTTAATATGAGTTATATCGAGACCTCGAGCGGCCACGTCAGTAGCCACAAGAATCGGTACTTCTTTGCGTTTGAATGAAGTGATGACTTTATTTCGCTCATTTTGATCCATATCTCCGTGAAGAAGAGCCACATCAAAGTCTTTTGTTTTTAAGTTTTGAGACAATTCTTCTGCGTTTGATTTTTTGGTGACAAATATCAAAACACTTCCCATTGATGTGAATTCAACTAACTTTGATGTGAGCCAATTCCACTTGTATGGACCCGATTCAAAAACAAGTACGTTCTGAGTGATGTCTTCATTGGCTTCTCCTATTTCTCCCTGAACTATACGAATCGGATCAATGAGTATATCGCGCGCCAATTTCTCCACCCTTTTCTTGAAAGTTGCGCTGAACATAAGGGCTATGAATAAATTCAATTATTTATCGTTCAAATAATTTATCGATAATATAAGCGATTGCATACTTTGACGATCGGGTCTGATATGGTTGCAAATAGATCTGACCTGAGGCTCAAACCCCATATCGAACATGCGGTCGGCCTCGTCTAAGACAAGAAACGTTACGCGCAAAAAGTTTGTGGCTTTCATTTTAATCAAATCAATAATTCTTCCCTAAAAATAAAGAAAATGAGTTTAGATTTGAATATTTAGAGAACAGGTTCCGAGTTTCGAGAACAGGAGTGTGTCTCTACCGGAGTCGCGACCACAATCTCAGCGCCAACTTCTAAATCCTTCGACTGTTCGTATTTATTTCCTCCACCATAAGCACAGACAACATTAATGTCATAAACTTTGCCAAATCTTTTCGCTTCTGTATATATTTGTTGAGCCAATTCTCGAGTCGGCGCTAAAATGAGTCCAATCGGACCTTCGCCTGACTGCAACTCTGTCTGATCCATAATGTGGACAAGAAGTGGCCAAATAAATGCGGCGGTTTTTCCGGAACCTGTTTTGGCGATACCGATAATATCTCTGCCACTGAGGGCTGCGGGCACTGCCTGTGCCTGAATAGGTGTGGGCTGAGTGTACTCTAACTTTCGAATTGATTTCATCAACTGCTCATCAAAACCGAAATGACCAAAACTTGTCACTGGTTTTGGGGCCGAAGGTCCTGACACTTGAATGCCTAACTTTCTCCTCAACTCTGAAACATCGTTTTGTCCTAATTGTGCGATATCTTCGTGTTCGACATAAAAGTTCTTCTCAAACGGTTCATAAGTTATTTCCGAGTGATATATCGGTGGCAACGGATCTATCATTTTAGACTTGTTGGGAACCAATGGGTTTCCGTCTGAGTCATATTGAAGATCAAGTCCTTCGTCATCACTTCCACCCAATGTTCCCATTCCTGCGTTTGGGTTCTCTTCCATATATCTATAATAAGACTCTTCTAAGTCTTCTCTTTCGATATCATCTCTGATTCCTTTCACATCCAATGCTTTCGTCACTTTTGGCTTTAGATTAGATTTCATACTCATTGTGGACACACTTTTTGGAGGAATCGATACTTTCTTTTTATCCGATTGTTTGCAATCTTTTTCGAGGTCTGCCATAAACGCATCCAAAGGATCTTCTTCTTCGTCTTCGTCAAACTCAGCAGTAGTGAGTCGTTCGGCAGGACTTCCAGGCTTTGGAATGTAATCATTAAGTTCTTGCGTTTGATCGCAATCGTCATCGAAATAGTCGTCATCTGTTTTGGGTCTTTGTTTGCGATTCACATAATTGTAATCATATTGTGAAGGATTGGTTGAGATCTCATCACATCTTGAATACGATTGGCGTTTATTGATGTGTTCGGGCGGAGGCACTGACCGGAAGTCTTTACTATTACTACTCATATCAAAATTCATTCTTTTATCATAAGTTTCTTCACTGTATTTTCAAATTAACTTTATTTTAAAACATTTCATTCAATTCATAACAAACACTTAACAACAAAAACACATTTTATATTTTCCCATAAATGACGTTCACTTTATTCTCTCAGTTTAGATCCCTTTAAATGCTTATAACCGACTGAATAATACTTGATAAATAACATAATTTATTAAATATGAAAAATGTGTAAATATTTATAATTATCACATTTTTAAAAAGCTATAAAAGTTGTCAAGTTTTTAAGACATTAATCTTTATTGAGTTAAACTTAATTACAGCTAAAAATAGCAGTTAATTGAGTGCCAAATGGATTATTACGACGAATTTAGTGACTATTCAGAGGATTTGACTGATTCTGAATGTAAGCATTAGTTAAAAATTGAATTTATTTGACTTTTTGACCATTAATTGAATAATTTATAAACAAATACCACATCAAATATTTGGCTTAAAGTTATATTTAAGTGATTTGTCTGCAAAGCATATCTGTTAGGATTGCACTCACCTTTTGGGAGCTTAAAGTAAAGCAGTGGTTGGGCTTAAATTTAGATTTAAATGTTGAGTAAGTTTTTCACGCATTTAAAACATCAAATAATTTTTAGTGACATTTAATTTCAATGTTTTGTATTTCATAAAACTCATGTCAAATGCAGTTTTTTTTGCTTAAAACCCTTGAAAGTATTGGCGTATTTGTGCCCAAACACTTTGGTTTTCTAGTTTTGTCACTCAATTCATGTATTAATGCTCTGACTCTAAAGTCTCTTAAACTAAAGTGAATTGAAGTGACAGAAGACAACTCACTTAACAGTTTCTTTAAGTTGAATCCTTAACACTCACTAAAACTGCACAGAATGTCACACATTTTCAAACTCTTTCAGATTTCTATTCAGAAAGTGATGAAAGTTATAGTATTATTGATCAATGCATTCATCCGACACTAATCGATGGCATCACTAACTTTTTGGGCCCAATTGTTATCTCAAATTTGATTCTTAAAGTTTTGACTCATTTTGTGACTAATGTTTTGATAAAGCAATTGTTGACAATAATTATAGGACTTTCACTACTTTTTTACAATTTGAGCGATGACTACAAACTTTTTATAGTATCTCTAACTTATATATCAATCGGCGCTTCGATATCACTGTTAGGATCCAAACAAAAAAGGATTGTTTGGTTGATTTGCGTGAGTTTTGTTGGACTCAATGAATCATTTATATTATATTCTTCATCATTCATTCGTCTTCGATCACAACTAATGCTTATTGTTATGAAAATAATTTCATTCAATGGAATAACAAATGAAGAACTAGAAAAAGACCATCAAATAAATGATTTGAAAAACTTTTATTCGGCTATTAGTTATCTATTGCATCCTTTGTCACTATTATTGGGTGTTTGGCATCCCTACAGACCGGACAACACAAATGCATCTGTTATTCGTTCAGTTGTTGAAAGCATTTATTACTTATTTATATCATTGATATTCTTAATGTTATCGACGTGTTTAGTTCACTATTATATCGGCGAGAGATTCATATCAATAATTGTGTCATTTTTGGTTATATCAGTGCCGATGCCTTTCGTATATTTGTTTGAGACGTGTTTAATGGTATACATCACTGCATTACAGTTCAGATTTTCACATTATTTCATATGTTTTGCAACTCAATCAATGCTCAAATTATGGACTTATGAGTGAGTTTTCATCAAAATCTTAATAATTATCGCAAATAACAATTTCAATCTATGCATTGATCTGTTTTATGAAATTTTTCTTATAGTTTGAATGTAACACATCCTCTATCTATTGAGTTTCCGCGTTCTCTCGTTGATGTTGTAATTGCTTGGAATATTCCAATGCATATATGGCTTAAAAATCGTCAGTTTCAATCATTAACTTTAAAACAATCCTTAAATTATACTTTCATTTTCTAATCAGATGTCTTCAACCCATCGAAGAGAACTTTTGGTGCATTTCAAGCTATTTTCATAACATATTTCATCAGTTCCTTTCTTCACGTATGACTTTAAATAAGTTTGAAAAATGGTTTTAATTCCTGTTTTTCATTAATAGGGATTCAATTTTCAAATATGGAGTGTTCTCTTAAGTTTAGGCCTTTTAACAAAACTTGAATATGATTTGAGAGCAGAATTGTCCGCAATTTTCAAGTCTTGTATTCATGTTCGGCGCTGTCTATACAAAAATATTGAAATGAATGGTGAAAACAATGCACTCAAAAGTTGGAACATTTTTAAAAACAAATCGCATCAAAAAGTTTGTGTTAGTAAAGGAAAACATCAAAACACTCCTTACAATTCAAAATGGGTTTCAATAATAAATATAATGTTTTCGATACTGGCTTTGAGTCATCTCTCATATCTTGGCTCAACATTTGATGGCAAAGAAGAAGTAAGTTTTGCTTTCTTTCAATTTTTAACTATATTTTTGCGTTCAATCTTTAGTCATCAAAAGTTGTAAACGTTTTATCGATTTGGCGGGAACTGAAGTTTTTTTCTCACATCACTTCTATCATAACTTTTATTATTTATAAATTAATATAATTTATTACAATTTATAAATCAAATAACCAGAAAAGTTTATACATATTTTTTATATTGAATTTACAATTTTAAGCATTTTTAGTGTCTTTCGATATACAATTATGATTTACTATTAAAAATATTTTATAAAGTGAGTTCTCAACTGTTCTATCTCTTCAATATCTCAAAATAATTCATAACAATATTTTCAAAATCATAATGAATAATAAATTTATATAATATTAAACTTCTATTAACTTTATGAATGAATTTAAGGTTCATTTAGAAATAATAAGAAGAGCTGCGGTCGGGACTAGATTTAGTTCATAAATGGTTTTAGAGAGATGTTCGTCACTAAAGACGTCTGGACCGCATTTCAAATTGAAGTCATTCATTGAATCTAAATGTTGTATTAACCAGTTTTTAATATCGATTAAAGTCTCGCTCGAGCTAAAGGTAGCGTCCATTTGAATACCATTCGGAAATTTAAACCTCAGACGTGAATATTTAGAGTTCGCTTTTTTCGGTTTGTGTTCTCTCATTGCTTTAGTTCGAAGAGTTTGTTCGAGTTCTCTGTTTTCAGTCAAATTTTGCATTTCACGCGACACTTCATCTGCAGATAATTTGAAGAACTCGTTACTTAAATTTTGATCTGTTTCTGTTAAACCACTCTCTACTATAGTATACTGTCGATCAAGAATGATAGGGAATTGTTGCACACCATTGAGAACATCTTTATAATAATTCATTTGATCGCTTAAATGTTCTTCTTCTCCATTGAATACAAACCACTCATTATTGGAGTCCAGTTCAAAGCCAATTGATATGAGAAACTCGAGTCCGCCCTTCATTTCCAAAACTCTTTTCTCAATTTTAACTTTTCTTATTTTTCGAAACTTATCTCTATCTTCAGGACTACTCTGAGCCAAATTAGTTACTATTTTATCAAGTGTTGAAACGCATTGTTCTATTTTCTGTTGATGAACGTCATCAATAGTAAAGTTACAATTAATAATAGTCATCACAGACATTAATGTCAAGTCTTCGCAAAAATTTGTTTGAATGTAATCATTGATCTGTGCCATCAGTTTATCAATTGGTTGCGATTCATTCAATCCTATTGTGGGACAACTGAACAATTGTTTTGTCTCGAATTCCTCGTAACGTTTGTCTTGTTTTATCTCTTGTTTTATCTCTTCTTTGACTATTGACTTCATTTAGTTTAATAAAAGAAAAATCTTGACTTAGTTTTCAATTCATTAAATGTGTATTAAAATAATTATTTAATATATGAAAAGGTATTGTTGTTGTACTCAATGGTCATCACTTACAGCACAAGTAATATTCATAAACACATCAAATAATAAATTAAATCATTATATAATTTGCGACTAAAGCCATATTGAATTGATAATTGAGTTTAAACTAAATAAGTTTCCAATATATAAAAATACCTCAACTTTTTCTTTCAATTTGTATTCTTCAGTAATTTTTTTACGCTCCTCTTGAAGAATATTTTCCAAAGTATTGGTTTTATTATGAGTCGATTGTTGTTGTCTTTGGATGCGATCGATGGCCGCTTCGGCTGCTCTTCCTGTCGAAGACTGGTTTCTATTTAGACTTCTATTTTGATTGGCATTCGATTGAGAAGTGCCAACACTTGGATTTGTGTCAGTCAATCGGTGTCCACTGCCAGCCATTTTGAAATTTGCGTCAATTTTCTTCTTCTTAAAGAAATCTTTGATAGCATTCGCCATTATTATCAACGATTCACTCAATTGATTGATAATTAAATTCTAGGCGAATGTTCTTTCGGTAGCTTTAATTCAAATGCTTCGCGACGTAATTGATCTTTAATTAATCACAATTTGAACAAAATTTTCAAATCAATTAATCATATAATGATATGACTTATCAAAAAATACCTAAAATTTGTTGTTTTTCTCCTTTTCTCGCAATTAATATTTGAATTCTTGAGCCGTAAATATTCCAAAAAATAACAATTAATAATAGATTTGAGACGAGAATTATGAATAACCAAAACAAAAGTGAGTCAATCATTAAATTAGTTATATATTTAACAAATGGTTTATTAATATTAAATCAATTAAAAGTGAGACAACACAACTCGTCATTGATTTAGTGCGCACGCAGTGAGGGAGGGGAAGGGGAGGGGAGGGATCAGTCAAAACGTGCACATTTATAGGGGGAGTTAATGAGGGGTTGAGTCAAAATTATTCACATTTTAGTTAAAAGAAATTGTGAAAATATGTATTTTTAGCCTCAACAAAAAAATTGTTATGCAAATTATTGATGATGTAACTCAAATTCAATCAATTGCGGCAAAAATAAGTTGTTTTTTATTTTGAAGGGAGTCTAAAATTGCAAATCAATCACGTTTTGCATTAATCACTCAGAAATGCTTCACTCATTCATTCTCTGCTTGAGTTAAAAATGTTTATACAGTGAGTAATAATCAAAACTTCATTGTATTCAATCATCTAAAAGCTATTGAGCACTTAAAGTGTAAATTACAAAATCTCTTTTTATTGGTCAAAATTGAAGTGTAAACTATCCAAAAATGATTAAACAGACTTTAATGCACACAAAATGCACAATAATATGAAATATTTTTTATATTTGCATTTCAAACATTGCAATTTTTGAAGAATTTATAAAACTATATATTTTGGCGCCTCATTTGAACTATAGTTGAGCTCAAAGTTATATCATATTTGAAATAAACATTTCTTAAAATATTTCATTCAAACTCTTTTTAATTGCTTAAAAGATGTTTTTATAACCAATTAATAGACGCGAGAATAACAACAATGCTTGATATGAGACATAATAAAAACTTGAAAACTATCGAGTTTTTCTATGTCTTCAAAAATTCATGTAAAATTGTGACCTTTTATTTGATATAAACACACCTTTATCTCTATTTTAATCTCTTTTATCGTGACTTTTTATGATAAGAGATTGATTTACTTTTGTTTGCAAATATATATTAAGACTTTTGATAATTTTTGCATTATTGCAATCAAAGTTATGACCCGTTTCTCCTTTATGTTGAGCGAGTGGTGATGTTTTGAACTTTCTATTTGAACTTCACATTCAAATCTCCTCAAAACAGATCCAATTCTTTCACTTTTTCCATTAATATAAGATTCATTGTTCTCATTAGTGGTAATGTTTGGTTTAGTCAATCTTTTGTTATAAAGAATACCAATTCGGTTGTTAATGAGTTTCTCGAGATAATTGTTATCTTTTAATATGCGTTTTATGTGATTCATTTCATTATTAAAGTGTTGTGAGAAGTAGTTTAAGATTCTGTTCTTATTCGTTGGTTTTCGAAATATTCA
>JAQFZT010000231.1:0-32218 GCA_034696325.1 Camisiidae sp. | reverse complement strand
AAATCAAAACATGCTTTCAGTGACAGAGACAATGACTGACTTTCATGAAAACACTAAATGACTTATAAGTTATAATATCTAGTGATTACTGTTCATGAGATTGAAACGATGACAAACAGTATTTTACAAAATGATAAGTTTTATCAAACTGACTATTGAGTTCAATTGCATGAATTTTATTTTTTGAGTGTACTGTACAGTAAGCACAGAAATATCATCAATATGAACTTAAGCATAGTTTTGATAAGAAATGATATTTCTGTGCTTCATAATAGAATGGGTAATGATTTTTCATTCTATTCATTAAAATTGATACTTTGAAAAATATTTTTTTTACTTAAATTCTATCTTTCGGGAATATCTAGTCAGTCAGTAAATCAAATAATACATTTGCATCAATACAGTATATTTTAAATCAAATTCACCTTAAAAGACTCAACAATAAGAAATGTTTTACTTTCTAAATAATAGTGCCAAATACAGGATTAAGAATTTGCAGTAATGGACAAAACTTGTAGAAAAATAGTGATCCCCTCTTTGACCCTCAATCTCGAAAATCCTAAGAAACATACTTCGGTACCTCCTGTCATATTTTTAAATTCTAGAAACTATTGAAACAGATCTGTCACACTTTCATACTTTCTAAAATCCTTGATTTCGAAATTGCAAATTCATATCATTGTAAATTGACTAACGAAAGGATCTGCATTCATGTGAACATTGAATTTTATCAAATTATTTTATAGTATGGAGAATAAAACTTTCAAGATATTCTCTATAAATAATTTCTGTGAAGTATAAATGAAAACTTTTAATCAGATTTATTGAATCATATCATACCTTTGATGGTCCTCCACAGCCTTTATCAGCATTAATTCATAATAAAAAGCAATTAAAATGTCACTAACAGTACTTTTATATAAGGAACTATTTAAACATATAAATTATAGAAAATCCGTTAAATCATTAATTTATATGCTATAAACTGAGTAAAAATATGATAATAAGCTGATAAATTAAACTCAATCCATATATAAGTGTATTAAATTGCATTAATTCTTTAAGTTCTCCAAAAGCTGTCAGCAAAATGCTTAAACTCACTCTGACTTTGTTAGCAGTTAGTGCTGTATTCGGTGCTAATTATCCCGATTGTGGTACTAAAGGTAAAGAATTTTTTATTCTTAAATTGATTATTAGTTATGAAGTGCTGTTTAAGAAATTTTGATATTGACTGATGACAGGTCCGGCAGCCGTAGAGCGAATAGTTGGCGGTGCGAGTGCAAGTCTATTAGAATGGCCGTGGCAGGGATCACTTCAAAGATTGCACCCTACAGTCGGATGGTATCATACATGCGGCTGTTCTATAATTAATAAACAATGGGTACTTACAGCAGCTCATTGTGTGGACGGCAATGTAACTTCGGCTCAATTTAAAGTCAGATTAGGAGAACACGACACATCCAAAGATGATGGAACAGAAGTCGAGATCGAAATTGAAAGGGTTTGTTATTTTGCAATTAAGCACTAAGTTTTCAATAGAATATAAGTTAAGTGCGTTTTTTGTAAATTCTAAGATGGTAAAACATCCGAATTGGGATTCGACTGCAATCAATAATGATGTGGCAGTTCTTAAATTGGTTCGGGAAATAGACTTCGATAACGCTGAAAACCGCTTGGGAACTGTTTGTTTGCCTGATAAAGAAGATTTAGATCAAATAGTGAGCACGCCTTGTATTGCCACCGGTTGGGGGAACACAGCGTGGCGTATGTTATCAATTGCTCAAATTCAATAAATTCAAATAAAATGAAGAAATTTAAATTATTTTAAGAGTTTAATTTGCTTTGAACAGAGGGATCACCTCCTAATATTCTTCAAAAAGTTACTGTCAATGTTTGGAAACAATCAGATTGTGTTAGCAGATACGCAGGCGTTCATCCCATAACTACTGCTATGATATGTTTTGGTGAGAATGGGAAGGGAACGTGTCAGGGAGACAGTGGTGGACCACTCAATTGTAAAGTTAATGACAGATGGGTGAGTTACGGCGCTACTTCTTTCGGTGTACAGTGTGCGGGACCCACTTATCCTTCAGCTAGTGCTAGAGTTAGTGAACTTTCAGCATGGATTTGGCAAAATGCTGTTAATTAAAATTTTAATAAATTTGCACTTAAATTATAACAAATGTAACCAAATATTAAAATAAAAAATTCAGTTTAAAGATATGCTGTTCTTAGATCTTGTTCTTTCAAATTTACTTATTGAAAATGATTCTTACGATCTTTCTGATATGGAGGGCTCGATTTCCCTCAGTTAAAAACAACCAGAATTTTGAGCCAAAATAGTAGAACAGGGAATTCGGGAGCAATAAATTCAAATGTCTCAAAATTAATAAATCTAATTTAATTGCTTAAATTGAGAAGATATGGTGTTATTGATTAGAGGTGCACATCGGGCAACTGCAAGTTCAGGTCTGACTCGAAAAAGTCGGGCTTTTTCGGGTTAGGCCGATAGTCAGTAATATCGGGCTGGTTTGAGTTGGAGGAGTCGTCCCGAAAAATGACGAGCTTTGGAAAAGACCAAAGAAATCTTAAAAATGATAATTAATTGAAACGTAAAAACTTAACATGAAATTCGATTGTGTGTGCTGTGCATTAGATCACTATATAAGACACGATACTGTATATTTGAATGAGCTTTTGTGAAATAACATTTGAACTTTCTCAATCTTGTGTCAAAGTATTTCTGGAAAAACACTTGTTTTAATGTGTGGTGTTTTGATCTCAATGACCAACTAATTTTTTAGTTGGTAGGAGAACAAAGATCGAGAATAAAGCTTCAAAATTATTTATAGCTTTCATAAAAAAATTAACAGGTGTAGGAAATAATTATAAAAAAAAATATTAAGTCTAAATTTCTCCCGTCAGACGTTAGATTTGAAATGATAGACAGCTCAAGTTGTTTCAAAACGTTACCCTTTTGTTTTAAAATTCATTTTCATATTTATATTCATTTACAAAGCACTCTATTTGTTCGCTATAAATTAATTGAAAATTATCCTATTGCTGGGAAAATAATGAAAAACTATTTTTTCACCATCAGATTGGGCATGATAAGTAATTAATGTGATTCATTACTAGTTTGCAAATCTTGCCATATATTTTATTAAAAATATTGTTTTATAAATAATTTATGTTTTATCACAGAATTTATTATATTCATTCGAAGAGTTGTATCTCAATTGATTTATAAAAATCATTATTATGCTATGCTTTAAAAATTTGATAAGTCAAATAATTTGTTGTCTTTTTTATAGCAAATTATTAGCTCAAATCAATTCAACTCTATTCATCTCAAGCATACTAACTTTTATTGAGTTTAATAAGATATCAAACAACTAGTAAATGAGAAATTACCTCTTTAACAAAAACTTATACTTTTATTGTGATAATTGACATCATGACTGGATTAAAAAAACATAAGTTATAAGTTTGAAGATAAAATTTTCTGATAGAGAAATAATTGAAGACATTGATGTCAACTTGACTTTTGAGTTTGTTGAAAGAGGGATTAGTTTTATTGAATCAACAATCGAGACAAACCAATACTTTTTGTGCTGCAATAGGGCTATTGATTATTAAATATTATACTTAAAACACTGTTAGCAAATTTAGTAAATAAAATATTTAATTTGTGCTGTGATTTATTTAAAAAAGGATATTTTAAGTGCTTAATTATTTGATGATCAAAAATGAAGGAAATTGTGAACACTAGTGAATCAGCTGTACTCGAAATAAACAGTAAGCCCAATGAATTCATCGATGAGAACAAGGATTCTGTGATTCATCCTCAAGAAGAAAATATTTTACTTAACAACACGAGATCAGAGAAAAACATTCCAAAAGAATCTATTTTTTCACTATTTAAAGGAATACTTTATTCTATTTTATCAGCTCTATGTTTCTCATTTTGTTCAGTAATTGTTAAGTATTTGCATGATATAAATCCTTCAGAGATAGCTATGTTTCGTTATTTCGGTATATTTGTATTAAGTATACCACAAATAGCTTATAATCGTCTCAATCCATTCGGACCAAGAGATTTACGCCTAATTTTGATAATTCGTGGAGCTTTAGGTGGTATGAGTCTATTACTTCGATTCTATTGTCTCTATTATTTACCTATAGCTGAAGCGACAGTTATTGTATTCAGTTTTCCCGTTGTGGCCACAATTTTTGCAAAAATATTCCTTAAAGTAATATAAAAAATCATAAATTGTTGCATAAAAATAGAATTATTTTCAGTTGAATGTTATAAGTTTCATACTTTATATTTATCTTCTTCAGGAACCATTTGGTAGATTTCAAGTGATAATTATATTGCTAACAGTCTTTGGTTTAACATTAATAGTAAAACTTCCACTAATGATAATCGAAAACTACTTTTCACAAACCAATGAAACATTTATTTTTAATTCAACACTGAATTATTCAAATTCGAGCTTTTCATTGAAATATGAACATAAAGACGATTATAACAGATTAATTGGAATATCATCAGGAATTCTATCCACAATATTTGTATCATTAGCTTATATAACTTTAAGAATGGCTAAAAAGGCCAATTCATCTGTTGTGGTTTTCAACTTGGGTTGGGTCGCTTTAACTGAACTCTCAGTCATCACATATATGTTAAATGGATATTCACTACCTGTTGGAATATATAACTGGTCTTTAATTGGACTTTTAGTATTTTTCAGTTATTTCGGTCAACTATTTCTCACTAAATCTCTTCAATTAGAACAATGTTCACCTATTGCTGTAATTAGATCTACTGTCGATATATTGTTAAGTTTTTTGTGGCAGATATTTCTCTTCAAAGATGATAAACTTGATATTTGGTCAGTTAGTGGTGGACTTATTGTGACTTTAGCTATCATTTTTACAACTCTACGAAAATATGTCATTTCACTGCCGAAGGACTCAAAAATCAAGAAGAGCTTACATTTTATTACTAAATAATAGCAAATTGGATTCTATAATATTTGCATTTATTTTTATAATGATCAGTACTTTAAAAATACTTTGTATTTTTGAAAAATATTATTTATAGTTTATTTTTTGCATCTCTCATTTAATTGCAGACCAATATAATTAGAAATTGAATTGAATTGAATTGAATACCAACAAATACAACATTTGTCTGAATATAACTTTTGAAAAAAATAATAAAAAGTTACATTAAAAGAGTACTCCTTCCAAATATAATCACAACAAGTTATTTTTGGTAATAGGAATGCTTTGCTTTAGGTATACAATAAATGGTATTTTATTTCATTCTTTCGAGACATAGAAAATAGAGGTTTATTAAATCTTTTTTTTTGATAAACAAAAAATTTAAGGGAGCAGTCCGGGAATTGAACCCGAAGTCCTCCGATAACATGTCGGACGCCGTAATCACTAGACCACAGGCGCTCACATTATCTGTTTATGTACTTTTGTATGTTTAAAACTTTATTTTAAATCTTATAAACTGTTTTATAGCAGGAGACAAGTGCTTCTGTCATTCAATTCATTAAATATTTTAAGAGATTCAGCACTACTTACAGAATATAAAAATAGATATTATATAAGTTCATAAATTGTTTTTCAGATCTAAAGTAAAGTTTAAAACATCCAAAAATACATGAGTGGATCATTAGAGAGTTTGTGGTCTTGTGGTTATGACGTCCGACGTCTCACCGGATGACTTGGGGTTCAATTATCGGACTGAAACTCATATTTTCTGTTTATCATAAAAAAGATTTAATAATCATCTGTTTTCTATGTCTCAAAAGAGCGAAATTAAATCTCATTTAACAAGTCATTTTTGTTTATAAATTTATGTAAGCATAAAAACTGGAGAAATAAGCTCTACTCTAATTCTCATCCTGAAGATTATTTATAAATCCTAAAGACTATCACAACAATCCCGGAGATCTGGCACCACTTTTTCAATAAGTATTGAGCAATAATCAGTACAATAAATATTGAATTTATTTAATAAGAAATAATCTTTAATAAAACTTTGAATTAATAAATTTTATTCAATTAATTTGCTTTAAAGAATTGTACAGAAGGTGTTCAAACTTTATTTGCCCATTCAATTAAAAGAATAACTTCACGAATAACTCAAATTAATTTACAAATAATAGATCAATTTAAAGCCATTTTATTCCTCTATTTTCGATCTAATTTTCATAGCTATAGAATACATCCTTCAAATTTTATAGCATTTTGACTGAATGTCTCTTAAAACATGTTTCCGTTCAATTTTTTTAAAATTTCTAACTTTAATTAAAAATTAATTGTAATTGAAAAAGGCTTATATCAGAAATTAAGCATGAGTCCAAATTGAATTAGTGCATAACAAAAATAAAACTTCTATTTTCACAGAATCTAAATAGAGTTAACTATTAAAAATTTAGAATGCTCCACTTTTTCCACTTTGATGAATCTATGGAGTTCTCAATGCTATTATAGCATTGAAAATATGCTTTCAGAAACATGTTTTAAGATAGACATTCAGTCAAAATGCTATAAAATTTGAAGTATGTATTCTATAGTTATGAAGATTATATCGAAAATAGATTAATAAAAGGGCTTTAATTTGAGCTATTATTTGTAAATTAATTTTAATTATTCGTGAAGTTATTCTTAATTGAATGGGCAAATAAAGATTGAACACCTATTGAACATCTTCTGTGAAACTAAATCCATTTCATTCTCAATTACAACTAATTATCTGAAATAATTTGGGTGAATATAACCTTCTATTGAATAGTTTATGCACAATAGGAATAATAGTCATTATAGCGACGACAAAAGCCATTACAGCAGTCATTGTCACGATAACACTGCTGTCTATATGTTGAACATGATCCAAACCCATATAATCCTGACATATTTTTTGCTTTTCTCTTCTCATTTTTAGGATTACGACCCTTTGGTTTATCTTTTTTATTATTACGACTGGCAGCTGGTGCTATGTTCGCACCCCCACCACCTTTGGCCACACATTTGGATGATTGACATTGGAATCCTGGACAACAAGTAAATATAGCTAAACCACAATAGGCACCTGATAAAACAATATAAAAAATTGTATTATTTGCATTGAATCAAGAATTGGTCTATTTGTCACCATCTTGTTTGCAGGGAAGAATGGTTCGCCACATCACACAACTTCCATCTTTACATACAGAATTCTCACCACAATCTGTAGTTTTTACACATGACCCTCCTATTGATTAAGTCATCATAATATTCAATATCTTTTGTTATATAATTGAATAATTATTATTAAAGTTTTAATTGATAGCTATGCATAAATGGCTCTAATGAGAGTCATTTATTATTACTAACTATTGAAGTACTTTAACTTTTGAACTGATTTTTAATTTTGAAGTGTTTGTATGTTGTATAAAATACCTGCTGCTGCTGGTGGAGCATCATCTGCATAACACCAATTGACAATTAATGCCAAATTAACAATAATTAATAGACTTTTTGAGATGTCAACCATTTTTTCAAAACTTGTGCATAATTTAAAAGATATACTTTATTTTTTAATTTCTACGAGACAAAAAATAATAAATTTTTACAATAACTTACTTGAATTGAATTTCTTCAATAGGAGTTGTCACTTGATTATAAAATATGCGTAAAATTATTATTATTATTCAATTTACTTTAATAAAAAGCTCACGAATTTAATTAAGAAGCCATCAAATATGGTCAATATATGTAATTAACACTCGTTGAGCTCATCATAGATTTATTGAGTTAAGTGGGAAAAAAGAAATGCAAAACATATAACACGTTACCAATTCTTTTAAATTATTTTAATAATTCAATTGATCATTATTGAAATTTTTACTTTCTGTCTCTCAATTTCTATCAATTTTTACGTTCAAACATATTCTGAATTTAATTATTTGGATAGAGTGTGAGTTGACCAGAAACCTAAAAATCAATTACAAAAATATGTTAAGTGGCATTTTGTAAAAAATTGTTAAATTAAAGTTGTGAATAAAATTATATAAAATTTCATTTAAAAATTTCACACAACTTTTCAAATTTGAGAAAGTTTTACGAGAATATTGTATAGAATTGTTTCTAAATACACCCTTTACAAGTCTCTCATGTTTCTATTAAAGCTTAAAATTAGACAAACGGTCTCCAGTTTCAGTCTGACCCTTTAGACTAGAAATGATTCCTAAATTTGATTTACTTAATTAAACTCTACAATAATCCCTGATATCTGGCAACACTTTTTACAAAAGTATTTAGAAATTATTAATATTGAAGTTATTTAAATAAATATTTGATAAAGCATTCAATTTAAAATCATTAATTTTATTTAAATAATTAGATTAAAAAAATTCAAAAATAAAATCCGTTTAACATTCAATTACAATCATTTATCTAAAATAATATTCTATTAAATAGAATGTGTTTATGCACAATAGCCATAACGACCATAACCACGACAATATCCACTACAGCAGTCTCTGTCTTGATTACACTGCTCTCTGGGTGTTCCACAATCATAATCATCATAATAGTGATAGTAACCCACCATATTTTTTGTTCTAAAATAATATTTTATATATAAACATTATTTATGTCATAAAGTTTGCCCTCAAAGACCCTTTAATAGCTTAAAGTTAATTTATGAGATAAAAAATAAAACTCACCCTTTACGCCCTGCTTTGCCTTTCTTATCACGAGCAGTGGCCGCACCGCTTGCTTCACATTTGATTGATAGAAGTCCACATTTCAATGGTTCACAACAGGTACCGACAAGAAATTGGGCGCAATATTCACCTGACCAAACATATCAAAATTTTCATTAATTTAATCAGATAAAGAATGAAAGATACTTTTTACCTGCTTTTCTGCATGGACCTATGCTGGGAAGGATACTTCGGCCTCGAATACAATTTCCACCCTTACATGCACCTGATGTACCACAATCAGCATTTTTTGTACACTTTCCTCCTATTGATTAAGAGATCATAATATTAATATCTTTTTTAATAAAATTGCATTATCATTTTCAAGATTATAATCATAAAATTATAGCTTAAGTTTTACTACTCAAGAAAGGCTATTAACGCATTTGCATAAGTGCCTCCATTAGTTCTAATTATTTCTTATTATTAATAAGTAAAGTATTGACAAAAAGGTTTATTGGTGTAATTAAAAACAAAAATCTTATTTGAATTTAGTTTATGCATGAATTTATGCCGCCTTAAAATTGTCACCGGAAACATAAAGTACGAACACTTCAACCAATAAACCTTTTTATCGATACTGTACTTATTATTTTTAACTATTCAAGTACTTCAACTTTTACATGTAATTTAAGCATTCAAATACCTGCAGCAGATTCTACGATACCACACCAGTTGACAATTAATGGCAAATTTACAAGAATTAATAGAGCTTTAGAGAAAACCACCATTTTTCCGAACCTCTGAATAATTTAAAAGTTATACTTTACTCTCAAACTAAGAGACCAAAAAAAAAATTTTCACAATACTTTGTCAATCACAATGTATCTTATAAAAAAATGCGTCAACTTTTTATTACTACTCAATTTGATAGAAAGAAAAGCTTATGAAAAGTCTTCAAATATGGTAAACATGTAATTGAAACTCTTTAAGCTCATTATATATTTAATAAGTTTAGCGGAAGTAAAGCAATGGAAAAACACATTACACTTACTGTTCACTCATTCTTTTAAATTTTGTTAATAACTCAATTAATCATTAGTGAGATCATTACTTTCTGTCGTCTAAATTTCTATCAATTCTCACATTGAAATATATTCTGAGTATAATTATACGGATAGAGTATGAGTTAAACTAAAGATTAAATATTAAATCCAAAAAAGAAAGTAAGGCACGAATGCACCAGTGTTTTAGTCAAGTTTACGTCTTTAAACTATTTTAAAACCTAAAATCGAGTTAAAAAACACTTAAAATTAGAGGTAGTTTTAGCCTTGATTTAACAAATTTTAAAACTGCTTTTAAAGGGTTAGTATGCTTTTATATGAGACTTTTTATACTTATTTTATTTACTATAAAAAAATAATACTTGAAGTATTTCAAAAAAATATTGATAATTTGTTATTTAGATTAGTAATTGTGTGAACATTTTTTATTGAAATACATATTCAACTGAACTAAGAGTTAATTTAATTTTCGAAAGCTTATAGATATACAATTTTAATACTATTATTTTATTAATAAATTAAAGTAATAAAAATTAAAAGGAAAAAATATTATTATATCAATCTGTCTATTAATTTTATTTTAAAGAAGTTCAATGGAGTTAATGATTACTTCATATCGTCACTTGAGAACTATAAGGTTATAAATAGTGAAAAATAGACGAATAACCGAATAAAAAGAGATTTTTTCGAGAAAAATTTGCAAATAAAATGGAAGAATAAATTTTAGACATTTCTAGAATACTTCGACATAATTCGATCAAAAATTCTTCTAAATAGCACTATAGAAAAAATAACAAAAAAGTTAATAATCTATCAAACAGAATATTGGATTCCTATAAGTTGTAGAGAAATTCTTCTAAATATACCCGACATAACTCACTCGTGTTTCTATTTAAAGTGTGAATTTTAATTGTTTGTGCATATATGATTGAAAAAACTAAAATAACCACTTACCTTACTAAATTATGTCCAAAATAAAACAATAATTGAAATAAGCTAAATAATTAATTAAAAAAGTTTACTTAAGCAAATATAGATAAAAACGATTAAGTTTACATTCATAATTAAAATTTTAAAGTAGATGAGCAAAATGTTTGCCGTTTTAGTTTTTACACAAATTCATTCTTTTAATTAAATTATCAGTAACATTATAAAAAAATTGAACCTCTTATCTTATTAAATGAACTATGAATACCATTTTTTAGTTCATGGATATTCTGGTATTTTTTTTAAATACCATGTCTTTTAAGAACTTCCGTGAAAATGATTAAATTTATATCATAGTATTTTTGCATCAATTGAACACTATTATATCAATTAAAGTTTTAAGTTGAGGATTTAATTGTAGATCTTTGTGGTTACTTTTATTGTGAGAGATTTAGTGCAGGTGGTTAGGGTTAGGTTTTGTGGTTAGGGATTAAAATTTCTCACTTTATTGTGATTAAAATCTTATTGTAGGTGTTTAACTGTGACATATCTTACACATTTATAATAATTTAAATAAAATATCATTTTTCACTAAATAAGCGAAAAATTTATTTTTGTACGTTTATGATGTAACTTGAGTGATTATTTTAGTTTATTCAATCATATATGCACAAACAATTAAAATTCACCCTTTATGCTTAAAGACTGGAGAAGCGGTTTCCAGAATCACGCTTATCCTGAAGACTGTAGATTATTCGTAAATTCTATAGATTTCAGGATATCTGAAATTTTACAATAAGTATTGCGAAATAAATCTTTGATAAAGCATTCAATTTAAAATCATTTATTCTATCAAAATTAGCTTATAATCAATTCAAAAAAATAATAAATACATATTTGATTTTCAAATTACAAACAATTATCTAAATTAATTTGAATAAGTTTTTACGTCGCTGTCCACTCGCGCGCCTCGTATTTCGTTATAATTGTTCAATTCGCCAAACTATTGATTCCAACGAATTTTACTTATCTTATTGTTATAATGAGCATGTTTATCTCAAATTAAAATATAACTTTTTGTTTGAATTTTGGATGCATTTGCGAACTCTATTGATTTTATGGTCGATATATATATATATATATATATAGCATAACCGTCATAGCATATCATGGCATACAAGTCAATTGTCCAGAAGTGGTCAGTTTCAAGTCGGATCTGGTCAAATGTAGTATCAAATGAATCAATTCTATGAACTGAATCTAACGATATATCAAACCTGGTGATAGAATAATGGGGACACAGGCCCATTAAAGCATTATGAAAAAGCGAAAATATTTATAATGGGCTCCAATGTGAATTTTTTTCAAAAATTTTACTCTCGAGAACGGGAGTTTCCACAAGTGGACACTTATATATTCTTGTACATCAAGTTATGGGGGTTCAGACTTATCGACCCTATATTGATCCTATAATTATATATGTAGACCATAAAATCAATGGAGTAGTTCGGAAATGTACACGAAATTTTTTTACAATTAATATTTAATTGACAAAAGTAAGATATAAATTATCTGAAAATATCTAAACAATAAATTTTCTGGTAGACGTTGAATAAATTAACCTAAATACCGATAAAATGACAGTTTATTTGATGAAATGGAAAGTAGTTCAATATTTTGCTTATTAATTCCACTCGTTTATTATTATCTCTTGATCTTAACTTTTCTTTTCTTTAATTTACATAAGTACTTAAACAGTATAGAAAAAACAAACATTTTTAGTTAAAGATAAAGTTCAAATTTGATTATCGAGTTATCAAAGTTTTGATCTAAAAAATAGCCGAACTGTATAATTTTGACTATACACACCACTCAATATGTTACAGAATTCTATATAAAAAGCTCAGATCGAATAAAAGGATTGAGATTTAGTTAACAAAAGACAAAAACTGTCGAAATGAATATTTTATTAGTATTGATTGTGATTTTTCAGAGTTTAAATTTAATAATGTGTTCAAAAGAGTGTTCGGGTTAGTTCGTGAAATTTATTCAAAATTATTATTATTGTAAAGTAATTGTAAATGACTCATTTTAATTGATTTCTGTTCTAAGATATGGATCAAATTAGTACAATTACTATCGAGAGTCGATACAAATGTGATCCTGGCTCAGCTCTTAGAGAAGTGAATAACCTTATTTCTTTCCCAACTCCTGAGGGAAATCCCTCTTGTACGGACATAGTTATTGCGAAACTCAATTATTTCTACAATATAACTCTTGGAAATAAGGTTATCCCGTTATCTCTTTATAATGCAGACTCAGTAACGAATCTCTCAAATGGTAATATTGTTAATTTATATTATACTCATTTTTGTAAATAATGTTCAATATTCTATATTATTATAGGTGATGCAGTTTTTACTCTATACGATACGCTCGATGACCCAGTTTGTAAAGGAGGCAAATTTTATTTGTTAAATGTGTTTAAATATCATGATAGACAAGCTTGCTCTTCAAATCGTGTTATAACTGATATTGAAAGCGATTATGCTCTCCTCAGAATACTTGGAGGAAAATGTGAGGGAACTTGTATGGGAAAAGTGAGATTTGGCTACAATCCTGGGATGAGAAATTAAAGGTTATCTAATTTGTCTGTGTTCTGGCCATTAAAATTACCAATTAAGGAACTCATTTGATTAGAATACGACTCTATTTATGGATAAAATATTTCAATAATTATATAATAACTCATTTACAAAATCTTATATAAAACTTTCATTCGCGAGTGATTTTGTTACAAATTTTGACTTATATGAACGTATGCCTGCAAAAGTAACCTTATCTCTAAAATAAATTTTTTCAAAAGTGTTAACTGAAATATAATTTTTTGAGAGACTGGTAGTATTTAGTCATTAAGCCTTACACTTACAAGTCATAAATAAACACCTAAATACCTAAATTCATTTAAACCTTAAGTCAATGATTATTTTTCAATTCAAACTTCATTGAATATAAAATTTTATTCTAATGGAATACATGAATTTAATGAATAGATTTTGTACTAACGATTATTATCAATACTAGTGAAAAACAGGTATTGAATAATCAAAACTTTGATCTCTAATTGATTTCTATGAAAAATATTGAGCTGTAAGAGCTTAAAAAAGTGAAATCTGTGTTACTAAACTCTAAACTTAAACTCAATACTTTAAGATATAATTTTCTAGCTAAGGGTTTTAAATTTTTTCATTTTAGAGCTAAGGTTAAAATAATAGGACTTTTTTAGTTATATAGATTAGCAGTCCATAATGATAAATCTAGACTCAAATTAAGAGGAATACTGTACCAGAGATTTCATGGTTGACATAAATAATTCATGATAAATGAGTACACGTCTTGTATATCATAATAAATTTCGACATAAGTTTTGTAGTATATAATACAAGGGTTGCCATTTGTCCAGCTTTACCCTGGATTCTCAAGCTTTTAGACTTTTTCTCCAGTCTACAGCTTAGGTGTGAGGAGTTTAAAATCTCTAGCTTTGCATACTTTTCGAAATGAAAATCTAAAATTAACTGGAAAACCATCAATATTTGAGCTACACCTCGTAATGTTAAAATTTAAAATGCACAAAACATGTTTTACTACCACAATAGTAAACTGAATATAATTAATACAAAGCCTGTCATATGCCTTCTTGCTAATGAGTTAATGTTGACATTTCTCGAACTTCGAAAAAGGTTTTCCAGCTTCCAAAAAGATGTTAAAAGCTTGATATTCGAATGTTTAACTTTTATCTAAGTTTAACTCAAATTAAGACTTATTTATCATATAATTACACTATTACACGAAAAGAATGAACTGATCTGAAATTTTAGGGAAAATATTAAATAAATGTACTAATCAGTGTTCGCTAGGCTCGGAGGCTCAGCTTAAGGCTCGGACATTTTTTCAGGCTTGAGATTCAGCTCAAGGATCAGGGTTTAATGTCAGGCTCAGGCCCATGTTTTGGCTCAGGTTCAAACGGGCTGAGCCTATGAGTCTGAAAACTTAATGTGCAGAAAAACTGTAAAAGATTTCAAAGTTTAAGTTTTCGTAATTACTATATAATGAACAACTTAATGATAAATATAAACTATAGCGTTAATTTTTATATCATTTGACTAAAATTCTAAGAGATAACTTCTTCTAATGATTTTCAATTTCGATTATTATACAATCAAAGTTTTGATAACAAAACATATTTTCAAAGTAATATTAATTGTGAAAATTTTAAGATGCCTTTAAATAAGACAACAAGTGAGTCTTCAGAAATTGATATAAATAATGTAATTGCAAATTCAGATAAAGACTCTTGGATCAGATCAAATCATTTTGTAAACAAATTTTCTCAAAAGCTGATGATTCTGCTGATGAGCTCAGAAGTTATAATTAAGAAACGCAACAGACTTTTAAAACATTCTATTCAAGCTTTAATGTGTACTGAATATATGATCAGGTATTTTAAACACTAAATATTGTATAACATTTATATTTTTACCAATAAATTTGAATCATTGAATAAATATGAATTTAAACCTTTATTATAATATCAAATATTACAAGGCTCAAGGCTCAGGCTCAAGGGTGTCATGCTTAGCTCAGAGCTCAGTTTTTCAGATTTAGGCAGGCTCAGGCACACCACTAAGCCTGAAAAGCTCGGGCATTGGCGAACACTGGTGTTAGTTCACATTTATTTGAGTTCTTTTATTAAACTGTTGTCATTCAAAACAAAAACTGAATATTTTTTCGCTTGAACTCAAATTTATCATTAAACTATAATAAAATTATCTACATAAGCGCTTGAAACCCGTAACTAATAAGATCTTCTTAATTCCAGTGTTTTAAATTTTTATCTTATTTTTCTACTAAAAATATAAGGGATGCATGTGGTGCATGCATCTTTGCAATTTTTCGCCAGCTTTAAGGGGTGCATATGGCGGCAACCCTATGTGATACATATATAAGGCAGAATCGATATCTCTATGACAATTAATTTACTGTAGAATTGAAAACAAAGAGAATAAAACCTTAAAGCTTAAAATTTTTATTCAAAATAAATTCTATGATTTTTCAAAAATATAATGTTATTTTCTTATTGAAATTCTTACGAGAAAAATACTACCACATCAATTCAACTTCAAATGAGCTTAAATTTTAAGGATTTAATTATTGCTAATAATTAATGAGTTCAAAAATATTTTGAAAAATATTAAAAACTAACAGAATATATCGCGCATCACTCTTTTCATGATTGAATTTTACAAAAGAGTATTTTTTCAATCTTAAGATTTTCAATTTGACTGAATTTAATTTTCCTTTTGTAAAAGTATTACACAAAATAACTATTTCTCATCGTTTATTATCCGAGAAAAGTATTGAATTCTATCAAATTTAACAAACTATTTTTATTAGTTATTCATTTATGAAGACAAATAATTAATTACTTTTTATTCTATTTTTTAAAAAGCATTCTTCAAAATGACTAATAATTGCGTTGATCTCACTTCCGTTAATCAGATTGTTTTTTGGGCTAATAATAATATATCTGAAGTGATTGAAGTCCAGGCGAATATGTGGCCACCGCTTATCACTTATAAAATCATGAATTTGAGATCAGTATAAATCGAAGTTAACTCTAACACGTATTTCTGCTTTGACATTTGCTTTTAATTTAATAATCTCCCTCTATCTGTTGAACACAAAATTTTCATTATACTAAAAATGCTTTCAATAAATGCATCACTCGGATAAATAGATCATTTATCATAAAAAACACTCACGTTTAGCTTTCTTATTTATCGACATACCAAACAGTTATTATCATAATGTGAATAAACATCAGTTTAGATATTAAATAATTTGAATCTTAGGACAAGAAAAGTTATTTATAATCAAAGGAAAACATACAATTTAAGTATGGAATATATTAAAACACGTTAATGCGTAGATAATGTGTGTAAGAAATTGACTGATTTCAGCTTATTATGTCTTTTTTACAGTTTTTAATAAAGTTTTTAGTAAAAATTAGACGCTGTAATGTCCGGTTTTGGGTCTCGTCCGCCACCCGGACAGCACTCCTAAATACCGGACAGTCCGGGTGAAAACCGGACAGGTGGTAAGCCTGGACTCATCCCATATGAATCGAAATCGTAATGAGAACCAGACATAAGATTTACGATTTTCTACATTTACTTAAGCACATACTTATTTAAGATTAGGAAATTTCCTTAATTTAAAATATTTTAATTCAAAACATGTGCTTAAAATTATAAAATAATTCATATTTAGTTTATCTCTTGTAAAATAAAGTAAAGGCTATTTACTTAAATTGACAGAAAATAATTCAAATCTTTAACCTTAAACTAATTTTTTAAATGTGAATTTAAAAAACTATACGAAAATAAATCTGATAAAATTTCGTTCAAGATTAAGAAGAATTTAAAAAGTGAATTGTGGCAACATTTTAAAAGAGTGTTCATTAAATATGAAATTCTATTGTTCATTAAGTGTAATAAATGTGATGCGCTTTCATAAGATTCAATTCAATACTTTTAATTTTCAATTACAATTAAACATCTGAAATAATTTAGATAAACAGAATTTCTATTGAATAGAATGAGTTTATGCACAATAATAATAAGCACAATAATAGCCACTACAGCAGTCATTGTCATAAGAACACTGCTCTCTGGGTCTTCCATAGTATTCATCCCCATAATAGTCATATAATCCTAGCATACTTTGTATTTTAGTAGCATTTGCTTTACCATTATCTTCTTTTTTATTACGACGTCCGATGCCCAATGCATTCAAAAGCTTGGATTTACATTTTAGCATTTTACATTTTAATCCGTTACAACACAGCGTCACAAGATAACTGCAAACCTCCCCTCACCAAACATATCATTATTATATTATTAATTTGTATTAATTTATTTGAATCAGAAATGAGTCTGCTTTTCACCTAATCTTTTGAAGACAAGAATACTTCGGCCTCGGATACAATTTGCATCCTTACATTCACCTGCAATCAGCATTTTTTGCACAATTCCTCCTATTGATCAAGAGATCTTAATATTAAATATCTTTTATTATATGAATGATATGATATTATAGTTGAGGTATTGATACTCAAGAATCGATGTTTGATATTTATGCATAAATACCTCCATTGGTTTTAATGAGAGTCCCTTATTAGATCCAACTATTCAATTAAATTAACTTTTATGACAAAGCTTTGATTTTAAGTTAATTCATGTATCATTTACCTGGTTTAGCAGATTATGTGTCACACAAAATTACAATTAATGCAAAATTAAGAATAATTAATAGAACTTTTGAGAAGTCAACCATTTTTTAAAAGCTATGAGTAATTTAAAAGATTTTTTTCAAATTTCTAAGAGACCGAATAAATTTCTACAATAAGTTACTTGAATTGTATTTATTCAATGAGACTTATCTCTTGATCTTAAAAAATGAATAAACTTTCTATTATTATTAAATTTAAATAAATTAAAAGCTTATGAATTCAATTTTGAAGCCATCAAATATGTTCACAATATGTAATTAACACTTGTTTAGCTCATTATTAATTTATTAAGTTTAATAGAAGTAAAGCAATTAAATGTGAGAACCTCTGATTTTATAGAATATTTCCAACACATTAGATTAAAGTTCTTCAAGTTTTGATCTGACTCAATTTGATCAGTGAATAGTCCAATTAACTTGTCTTTCAGTTAAACTTCATGACAATTATTTTTGGAAACTGTGGCAGACATTCCTTATGAAATAACGGGGTTGGCTCAAAGCCATAAAACCCCTCTACCCCTGAGACAGGAGACTCGAAACTAGAAAACTAAACTTTTAAGACTCTATTTATCTTGCATTATTGAATTAAACTGAATCTCTTTCAGATAATTTGAAATGATAATCTCATTTTAAAAGTTAAGTTAACACAGCGAGAAAACCCGTAGGGTCTTCTTCGCAATCGAACGACTATGTGATTAGGTGATCGATAAAATTTCAACCCCTGCACAAAGGGATAAGTATAAGGTAAAGGAACAGGCTTTCAGAGATGAGAAAAGTTATCTTTTTATACATTATTGTGTATGTATTAGCCTATGCAAAAGCTCATTATATGTATGAGCATATGTTAAAAGATTTAATTATAATTTCAGAAGAAGTCTTAGTTTAATAGAAGAAAAGCAATGAAATATGAGGATCTTTGCTTTTATGTTTTTAACATATGTATAAGAAAAGCAATTGTAAATTATTTTGTGTCTCAAAAAAACACTTTAAATATTCAATGATTACGATACTAAAGAGTATACCAGTAGTGGAGTTTTTTCTCGGCCCAGCACTCAACTACCAAAAATGATTGCGTTGTCAAGTATTACATAACGTTTAAGTACACATTACGTCATTGTTTTACACTACGCTTTTAAATGCTTTATTTTTAGTATTACTTGAGAACGCAGTCTTTTTGGAAATTCAGTGCTGGTCTGACCAAAGAACTCCACAGTACTTTTCCTAAATATATTTGATTTTAAAAAACTTAAATGTTCTACAGGACCAACGCTATGACCTGAAAACGTTTGAAATAAAATATTCTGCTAAAATAAAAAATAAACAAAAAAATTGAATGTAGAACTACTATTGGGCAAATATTCGAGATTAAATTTTTGGAGTAATCTGAGAATCAGACACCTGCATTCAAATGCACTTTCATTTACTGAACTTAGAGTTGAAGTATTCAGCCGAGAATAAATATTAGGATGTGTGGAACTTTAAATATTGCTAAAGTTTAAAATGGTAGAAGGATTGAAGGGGAACTACTCCTTGAATGTAATGCTTTGGTCTGCCGTAAAATGTGAGCCGTAGGCAGATCTCACCCGATGGTGGTGGTGGCGGACTCAGTGGCAAACCCGGATTTTAGCCATTTCTGACCAGTGGTCACTTTTTTGAAAAATAAGTGCCCTATAGGTCAGACTGATTACGAATGTATAATTGTCTCTAAAGTGGCCACAATTCAAATGAGTAAAATCACACGCGACACACAAACATATTTGTGCATTATTATGTAGATATGTAGTAAGACTTGACTCTCGGCGCTCAAGCTCGCGCTAACGGGACCAGATACTTGAGCGCGCGCTAACGCTCGGCAGAATCAGAATGCTCGGTTCTCGCTTTTGGAACCGAGCGTCAAAAGCTTGAGCGTTGAGCATCACTGTTTATAATATAGTACTCATATCATAGAACATGATTTGATATTCATTTTTCAATATTTTTTATCTTATCAACAAAATATTTATAATCTCAATTAGTATTTTAATTCTTTCCCTCAATTATGAAGAATTTACACTTTTATATAAGCGTATTATTATCAATTTCATTGAACATTTATTTATTAATTCATTTTTCTCCAGATAACGATTGCTTGATTGCGGGGCCTAACCTCTCCTGGTGAAACCATGAATTTTAAGCCCCAATGTTCTTTGTCAGTATTCACACCTGATGAAGCAAACTGGCTCCAAGCTCCATTGGCATAAATTTTAGAATCATAATTTAGATTTTCTGTCCAGAACGTCCTTACTTCGGTTAGTCTAGGCGAATTCTCATTTTGTATCGAACCGAATCTTTCAGAACCTCCACCAAGAACCCTGAAGAATAAGCCAGCATATTGAGGACTCACATCTGCCCATTGAAATGATGGCCATAATGCTCTGGGATCAGGTTGTCCTCCTAATTGAATATATATGAAACCGGGAGGTAGAATATATTTCTGTAAGTTATTTTGCTGCTGAATAGAAGATCTGAGTTGATTCTGAGTTTCTGTTAAAATTTTTTGAAAACCATTTTGTATTTGAATAGAAGATTTCAGTTCATTTTCAGTTTTTAATAAATCATTTTGATTCTGTTTTAATTTTTGATGTGTTTCTTCTAATTCTTTTCTCATATCAAGTAGATTACTTTGTATCCTAGCTAATGACCATGTTTGATTCATTTGACATACAACTAAATTCTTTCTATTGCAAGGTTTATCAATCCATTTCCCCATGAATTGATCATCAGAACTCATTTGAACGCATTCGTTTTCAGATAGATGCATCGGTCTACCTTGAGCCCAATTCGTATAATTCAGTTCATTATCATCAATCCACTTGAATTTATTCCCATTCAATTTCGCCCCTAACCAAACATCATTAACTACTTTATTAGTTTTGAATAGGCAAATATTCAAGAAATCCTGCTCTTCTTTCGTATGTATTGTTAGTAAACTAGCAGATATTTTATGCTGTGAACATATTTTAATAGCATCATCATAAGTTTTGGTTTCTATATTGTTATAAATTTTATAACATTTTTCATCTTTGTATGGAATCAAATCACCACAGGCCTGATCCTCAGCAAATACAAATACTGCAAGAAAATGAAAAATTAATTTTTATACAAAGATGGTTTACATTAATAAATTTATTTGTTCAAAAATACCTTTGATCAGAATAAAATAAATGGTTGCCTTGAAGAACAAATTTATCATTTCAATCAAATTTTATTACTTTATTGTTTAATTTTCAAGTTATAAAATGAATACGTTTAGTTATTACAAAAATTATGAATAATTGTTGCACATTTAAACTGAAATAATTTATAATTAAACAAACTTTTGTGAACTCGACATCTGTTTATTTCAATGGAATAGATTAAGTTTTTCCAAAACTGATGACATATAATTTTAAGAAAAGTTCAAACTTAATTTCGTTTAAGCAAAGAAAAAGAGAGTTCCAAATTTTTTAGTTAATTGAAAAATATGAATTATTGATCTATTTTTCATCTCTAACCGTTAAAGAGATATGATTTTTTCTATATTTTACACTTTTAATTTTTCCTACGATTCCCTAACAATTAAAGACCAAAATTTCAATGTGATATATTTTAAGTCCATGTCCTCTACATATGAGAAAATTTTGAGGGAATTCTGAAGACAAGGAGAATTTAGTACTGTTAACTGACATCCTTTTTGCAATTTGTAGTGAAAAATACACGTTTATTTACTTAATTTAGTTTCAAATTTTGAAAACTAATTTTATTAAAGTAAAATACTTTCAAAAATTAAGTCTGTAATTGAATATAAATTATAAATAAATAGGAATGGCACGGCTTCCTAGAAAGTAATATTAATTTTTGTATCATGTCATTTAAATGATTTAGGCATTCAAAATTATCTCAAAAATTATGAGCTATACAAGAATCTTTTACAGAACCGCTGTTACTTATTTGCAGTACTTAATCGCAATACTTATTTTGCGTTAAAATGTTGATGAAGCGAAAAACGAGATACTTTTGATATTGTCTGTATAAGAGCCAGACTATATGAATGTATTCGACAACAAGTTTAAGGTAATCAGTAAACAATGTAAGCTGTATTGAAGTCAAGGACGACTACTTTATTGCACTGACAGTCTTTGCATTCAATATTGATGGCTGAAAATTGTATTTCCTGTCTCAATATTTAAATATTATTTATCAACTTATTTAATGATTTATTAATTAAAATGTTGGGGAAATTGATTTTTGCAATACTTATTTTGCTGATAGGGTTGTTCATTTCGACTCGACTACAGTCGGGTACGTGTCCTAACATACAAACAATGATCAATTTTACAGCTCAAAAGGTATTATACTCTCTTAAGTCAACTATTGTTATACTAACTTTTACTTAATAATGTTTACCAAAAGTATGTCGGAAAATGGTATGAAATACAGAAATATCCAAATATTTGGGAAACCGGCCAGAAGTGTATTACTGCTATTTATTCTCTGAATCCAAACGGAACTGTGACTGTACACAATTCAGGAATTTTTAAGCTGTAAGTTTTGAAGTTTAAACAAATATTATTTTCTTGACTTCAATTGAATACTGAATAAAATAAATGATTATTACTATTCAGTATTGATTATCCGGTAAGCATTACCGGTTTGGCCACACCTAATGATACCGATCCATCAAAACTGACTGTCGGGTTCAGCAGATGTAAGATTTGGTCACTAAATAATTACTTTATATTTTAAAAACTTTTCTCACTTTTTAGTTGGAAAAGGAAAATATTGGGTCATCGATACTGACTATGTTTCTTATTCATTGGTGTACTCATGCAGTCAACTTCCGTTCTTTCCCTTTCGATTAGGTATTCATTTTTCACTCATTTGATAATTCCTTTTAATTTATATGTAAAATGAGTTTTAAATATTTTATTCAGAATACGCATGGATTTTAAGTCGAACTCCAACTCTCAAACCAGAAAAAATACTGTATTTAACAAAACTTTTATCTTCTGTGAACAGTTCGACCCACTCTTTTGGAGGCACAGATCAAACAAATTGTGTTTATAATTAAATAGGCTATTATTTAGTTGATTCATAGATCTCTCTTATGATAAATACCTCATGTATACTGTATTATGGATTTAAGAACATCTCATAATAAAAAACTATTTAATTAATTTATGATTAACTGACAAATTAAATGCTACAAATTTTTGTCAATAAACTTTTTTCTAAGAATTACATAATTATAATGTTTTTCTTGAAATAAAATTGAATCATTGGTCTTATCAGTAGTTTTATTACAACACAAATGACAAATAAATTAAAATTTTTCTTATTTTGAAATTGTTGTCTTAGAGAATCGGTACAAAAGTTAAATCATAGTCATACCAGATTTAACAACTAATTATTCATACTTTTGCATGTGTTTACTCATCTATAAAGTCAGAAATAAATTAATTGATAATAAAAATCTTATTGAAGTCAAGGTTGCTATGATTACTGCTAAATCATTATCATTCACAGCATATATAAGAAGCAGCACTTATTTTAAGCATCAAATCTTTCGCTATTTAATTGTCAATAAATTCATTGCATGACTTGTGAAAAATGTTGAAATTTGTTTTAGCAGTATTTTTGGTCTTATGTGTATTTCTTCCATCTGAAGTGCGATCGGCCTCATGTCCAAACATCCAAACTATGCAAAACTTTACGGCGGAAAAGGTATCAATTTTTTCTGAAGAGCATTAAAGTAAGAAATTTTCAATTGAGTTAATTTCGATTTGAATTGTTATCTTTATAAGTATGTCGGAAAATGGTATGAAATAGAGAAATATCCGATCATTTGGGAAGCGGGACAGAAGTGTATTACAGCCAACTATACTTTGAATACTAACGGAACACTAACTGTTTTCAATACTGGAATTTTCATATTGTAAAATCAGGAAAACTTTTCTTTCCTAATACTGAATATTTTTAATAACAATTATTTAGGATCAATATCCCGATAAGTATTACTGGTTTGGCCACACCTAATGCCACGGATCCGTCCAAATTGACTGTAGAGTTCGGTGGATGTGAGATATTTGCCGTCAGTTATTTCAAATGTTTTAAAATGTTTTCTCATTTATAGTTGGAAAAGGACAATATTGGGTCATCGATACTGACTATGATTCGTATGCCTTAGTTTATTCATGCTCTAAAATCCCTATTTTCAATCTTAGAATAGGTAACCAAATTTAGATATTCAAAATTTCTAAATAAATTAGATATTTTAAACCAAAATTTTTATTTTTTTTCTTATTAGAAAATGCATGGATTTTGAGTCGAACTCCAACTCTTGATTCGGAAAAAATTAAATTTTTAAAGAGCAAATTGTCTGCGGTTAACAGTTCCACATATTTTTTCATGAAGACTGATCAAACTCATTGTATTCATGATTCATCATTTGATGATTAATTCTATTTTCTTAATTCATGAAATTATATTTTCATATTTAATTTATTAATTTATATAAACTAACACTTAATTGAGGATTAGCCTATACTAAAAAGTTTTATACAGTAAAATAACTTAAGAAAAAATAATTTGATAAGTTCTTTTTGATTTAATTTAAGTCACCCTCAAATTTGTACTTTGAATAAGAATGTTTTATGAGTTTTTATGAAAAATAAAATTATATTATATCTGGTTTAAACATGTACAGTGACTCCAATCAATAATATCTGCTTTAAAGGTTATTCATTTATTTGAGTTAATTTTCACTGTCATTTTTATATCTAACATATTTTCAACTAATAAATAATATATTTCTAACTCGAATACAATAATTTAATTCTGTACTCAACCGAAATGAAATAACAAGTGTTTTAAGACAAGAATTTGAAACAAAATTTTGACCATAATGTGATGATTTGTACAGATTTTGTCTTGACTGTCAAGATTTTCAGTCTATAAACCCTTTACATCTAAAGTTATAAATTGTTTTGGAAAAGGGATTCAGACTTCAATATTCAAAATCTCTAAATAGATGAAATAATTTGAGTCAATTTATTTCTAAAGAAAATACATGTACTTCGAGCTAAACACCAAAATTACAATAATTGAAGAGCAAATGGTCTGCTATTAACTGTTATCATATTCTATTCATAGTCACTGATCAAACAAAGTGTGTTCATAATAATTATTATTAATTATAACAATTATCTGTTATATAATTAAAATTGATATTCTGTAATATATTTTCTGATTTGCAATATAAAAAATTAATGTGTTTTCAACATTCAATTGTGTGTCTGAATTTAATAACGGTCTTGTGGTTAGTCTTATAAAAAATGCTTGACTTAAGTTAGTTCATAAAATTGAATTAAGAATTTATTTTTTCTCTACTTTTTTAAGAATGAAAAGTGTATGAATTTTATCAATTTTTGCTATACAACTGTTATTATATATCTGAGTCTGATAAGCGATTTGATTATAAGGTTATACAAAAAATTGAACCAAAATACTTATATACAGTTTGAGTTTGAGGAATATATATTAAAATATATACTTTATTGCAATACATCTCAAAGTTATTATAATGTATAAAACCTGCCTTATTTTTTTTTATAAAAATATATAAAAATGTCTGTCTTAAATTATATATTTTATTTTTAACTAAATATTACCTAAACTTGTACAGTAATATGTTTATAAAACATACTGTACATGTGCATGTTAATTTGTTATATAATTGTAACTTGTATTTATAAAATAAAAGTTTATGCTTTAAGATTGTGAAGGTTGTTTATCTGTTTTTCAGTGTCATTTTGATATCTACCATAACATATTTTTAAATCTAACTAATAATATCTATATTTCTCGTACTAAATTTAGATAATTTATTTCTTACAGTTTCAGTATTTGTTTCAGTTTCTAAAAACTTGTGCACTCAACTCAAATTAGACGACAAGTGTTTTAATTTGACAAGAATTTATTTTTATTATACGCTTATTTTTACCTTCACAATCAGCAATATTTGTAACATAGATTATTACGAAAGAAGTGGAAATCGACAAAAATATTTACTAGTAATTATCAAATGTCTGACTGACTGGTAAAAACAGTGACTTCCATTGCAGTGATCTCTTGTAAGCAAATAACAAAACTTTACTTTCAGTTATGAGACCGAATTGCAAATTCGTTTCTTCATTTGTAATCAAAGATTTTAAGAAAAAACTGATGATTTTCTGATAATAGACATGATGTTTAACAATTGAATAAGCCTGAGATATGCAATAATTATTCAATATTATATTTTGGTTGAAAAATTAAGTTAACTTAATTAAACCAAAATATTTTGATTCAAAACATTGTATTTATCAATTCAAGCTTATCAATAAACTAAACTAAACATTAAGCGATTTATCAATAATTTAGAAATATTTTCGTTTTGACCTCGATGTGACATTGAATCGAATTGTACACTTCAAAATCATTCTTCCACAATAGTGATGTCAAATTGTTTTGGATTGATAAGAATCTCACTTCGATTCACTATAAAATTTTGTTTATATAGCACATTAATTAAAGAGGATATTGAGAAATAATTAGAGTATTATTTAGAAATTTTGAAGGTTAGTTACATCACATCTGATACAAAACGTTTTAATCCATATATCAAATTGATTTGCTTTTCAAAAGCAGAACTCATTCAGTTGAAACTTTTACTATCAAAGAGTTGATACGGAAGTGTCGTGAAAATGTCCAAATTATTTTTTGCATTTTTCTTATTTTCTTGTGCATTATTTTCAGTGAGAGTACAATCACGAAGATGTCCGAACATTCAAACGATGAAAAACTTCACAGCAGATAAAGTATTGATTTTTAAAATGATTTGATTTATTTGGCAGTCATTTTCTAAACATTTACTTAATATTGTTTAAGTACGTCGGAAAATGGTATGAATTATATAAGTATCCATTCATTTTCGAAGCGTTTCAGAGATGTATTACAGCTAATTATACGTTAAACTCAAACGGAACCGTTACAGTTGTGAATAAAGGAATTTTAAGTTTATTGATGTAAAATCTATTTTTAACTTAATATCAAAATTCATTTAGAAATAAACTTTAGATTCATGTTTTAGTCTCAAATATACGGTGAGTATTACTGGTTTGGCTACTCCTAGAGTAGATAATCCATCAAATTTGACAGTTTCTTTCAATGGATGTGAGTTTTTAGCAAAAAGTTCATCTTTTCAATAGCGTTAATATGGTTTACAAATTTTAGTCGGAACCGGAAATTATTGGATAATAGATACTGACTATACTAACTATTCGTTAGTTTATTCTTGTATTAATCTTCCAATTCTTCCTCTTCGTAAAGGTATAAAGTTGATAAATTATGACAATTATACGAGAAAATGTTTTAATTTTGAGAACTTATTCCTTTAGAAAATGCATGGATTTTGGGAAGAAATAAAACTCTCGATTCGCAAACAATTCAGACTTTGAAAACTAAACTTCCGGGCAGTTCAACAAATCTTTTCACTAAAACAGTTCAAAATTGTAATAACTAATTACAAATATTCATAATGTTTGATTTGTATACAAAAATAGAAACAAAAGAGTTTCACTGCATAACACATACTAATGTTTATTTCAATATCAAAATGTTTAATCGTTTTGTGAGAAAAGCTTGTTTTTGAGCTGATAGTGTTTGGGTAAAATATACTACAAAACATGAAATATTCAATGCTTCTCAAATAATTTTAACACTTATTTAATCTGTAATAAACTCAATAAATTCAAACTTGAGTCATCTTTTCGATTGGATTGAGTAGAGCTTCAGTTAAAAATATCTCTGAAAAATCAAATAATAATCGTTAAAATGAAGTCAAAACAAGTGCTTAAGAGATGACATGACATACGGGATGTTCTTCTGGGGCAACCATTTAATTCATAATAGAAGGTGTGGTGCCATATCTTTTCCATATCGTCCCAATTGGTAACTATTCCATGTTCTATCAGATATTTAAGAGTTAAAATTGCTCTCATCCCCTACATAGACAGCCAATACGATAAGTATGTGGTGAGAAAAAAGTTTTTGGAAGATTCTATTACTATTAGAAGTCCAGGTTTCTCAATAATTGAAATTTTTGTTGTCATGTAACAATGATGTCAGTTTAATTGAAAATAAATTTTAAATAGAATTAAGAGATTGAACAGATATAAATTTGATCTGATAAGCATTAAAATCAATAGAGTTTCTAACCGAACACCTTGAATCAGATTAAAGGTGGAAAAAATAAATTCATCGAATGCAATATATTACAGTACAGTCAGATCTTTATGAAGTCACACAAATACAATTTTCATGTGACTTTTATTTTATTTCAAAGATCACAAAACAAAATTTATATTGTCTTTTCTATGATGAAAGATTTTATTTTTAAAGAGATTTACCTATTTATAAACTTGATCATCCAGTGCACTTTCGAGGATATGATTTGCTCAAGAATGTGATGCATGTCTCAAATTTGATACATTTTCTATCAATTTTCTAAAAATATATATTGACGCTCTTTTTGTTATTTTCCTTAAATAAAATCGAGATTATGTTTTAAATGATAGTTTTGTGAAAATTAATTGCAATTAATATTTAAAAAACTTTTGGCAAATTATTACTCTTGATATCAAACAATTATCAATTTTATTTGACAAAAATAACATAAAGAAAGTTTATTGTATGAGACATACATTGCATCATAAATACGAGTCAAATAATTAATTAAAAGAGAGAAAAGACTGACATCTATAGCATAATAGGTTTGAGTTGAACAAAGCTTTTACATTGTGATGCTTTGCAAAAAAGTGTCTTTTAAATGTTGAATGTGTATTTGTTTACTAACAATGCATTACTTAACTTGTCAACTTACTTAAACTCATGTTGGAATTTGAAACACTTAATTGTCTGACTAAGAAATAGATCAAACTTATCAATAATATTCCTTATTATACTAAATGAAATGGCTGTTGTTTTTTAAACATGTGTCAGATTTCTCATTGAGAGCTTGAAAAAGAATTCAGTGATAAATTTATCGAACTCTTTAAAAATATTATATTCAAAGCTAATGATTGCATAATTATTTTAATTGAAATGAACAGATGAAACTGTCTTTCAACGAATCTGTATCACTAAAATGGATTTTGGATTCAGGACCTTTATAGTGAATCCCGGCTATAGTCAACGATTTTGGCCGCGCCGACTCATTCACTATAAGTGGGAAGGACTGTACTGCCCTTCTTTAGCTATTTGCCATAGGGTTTGGTCTCACGTATTTTGAACGTAAAATTCTTATTTTTCATCTATTTTCCAACTAGTTTTATACTTTTATTTCTAAAATATTGTTTGAAATTAATACAATTAAAAAAACCATACAATCAGCGAGAAACATAAACGTATATTAGCCAGACTCCAACGACAAGAAGCAAATATGATGAAATAATTATCCACCATTTATATCTAATAACACCATTTACACATTTATCCACCTTATTTTGAATAAGTATCAATAAATTCTGTGTTTACTTGCATTTAGTAAGAATTAGAATAGATCATTTTTTAGTTTGAACTTAACAAGCAGATTATAGCCACACAAGCTAAAATGGCTTAGGGATAGACAGCAAATCTAGTTGTTTATAATGAAGCTATAAAAATGATGGCAGATGAAATATTTTATTTAAGAGTTGAAAACGAAGCTTTAAGAGGCAAAATTGATGAAGTTGATGAAAAATGGTTAAACGATTCTAAGAACAGAATAAAATTACCTTATGATGATGCAAAAATAAGTTTATTTTAGTAATAATGTTAAGACAAACAAAAAAATTAAGAGCAATATAAACGCTAAAAGAACATATATAATGTGTTTATTAATGTCGTTTAATAGTTTACTCATTTTATTAGTTGATTTCTTAGATGTAGATAATAAATTCTGTTTTATTTTCACCTAACAAAGTGTGTTTCTAAAAAATATGATTGCATGCTTCGGTCTCAAGCTTTATAGGTAAGCATATTTAGTTTTAAAACAGGTATTGCATGCATATGAGAAGGAATATCAATCCTACCTTTTAGAAATACGCCCAATGTAGTTAATAAAGATAGTTTATGACAAATATTTATGGTTGTGCTTAATATTTATGATTCTCAATAAAATTGTTTTAAGTAATAAGTTTTATGTTAGGGCAAAACGTGTATCAAGTAATTAGTAATGAAATACGAAAACTAATACTTGAAAAACTAAATAGCGGTCAATCTTTTACTTATATCGCTTTCACTGAATCTTTTACTTTTAGTTTTTATCAAACTATAAATTTATTTATTTATTACTTATCAATAATTTAATTTTTGTATTAAGTTTTTATCGGAATTTGATTATCCCAAATTGGAAAGTCATTTGGGGTTAACTTGAGTTGTTAGCGCGCGGTTTAGTTCTATCGGAAAGACATTCGCCCACAAAGGAAACAGAATAGAATTTGACTGTAATTAAAATTTTGTATGATAAATGGTTGAAGAAGTCTTACAATTTTCTAGAATATATTTATATCTTCGGCAAATGAATCTGAATTCATTTGATTATGAATAAAATCCTTTAATTTATTTCTTAAAGTTAGAAATAAAGATTTCAATATCATAACCTAATGACTCAAAAATTTAGTGTCAATTAAACAAAGTATATTTACTTATGATTAAATACTTACCTTTTTTCATCTGATGCAAACTTTCTATTACAAAGCTTATAAATAAAAATTTATTCAATATTTAATAACTTAAGTATTCTCTCTCAAATCATAAGTTATATTACCAGAGAGTTTATTCAAAATAAAAGTTTTGACCAAATCTTATAATAAAATGCGGTAATAATTTAATTAAAATTATTTATAATAATTGCCAGGCAAAGAGCTCACTTTTCCTCCGTATTCGGTACTTTCAAAAATAGATTTATCAACAAAAATAATCAGATTTTTAAGTTTTTAAGAAACAATAAGTTACACATCAGTGAGTGATCCTAAATATAAAGTATATCACGAGTTCAAAAAACTGAGGGCAGTTCAATAATCTGTTCAAAACTGTCCAAAAATCTTTTAACAACTTAAACTTCTAGATATATTCTTAAACGATTTTATTCAGTTTTCGAGTAATGACTAAAATAGTTTAAGATTATTGAAAATTGGAACTTATTTTAGAAAAACTCAAGAATGGGCTCAATCTTAGGCTGATTTCATAAAGTAAGAACTTCAAAAATGAATAAAAATTTTACTATCATTTGTTTATGACTTATAACATACTTCGCGCTACAAAAGATTAATGCAATGGCGATAAAACTCAATGACTCAGATGTGTTACTTTAAATACATTATTTCATTTCTAGTCTGATGCGTAGCATTGAACAAAATTATTTAGTTTTATATTATTTTTTAAGTTTTCTCAATCAAATATAAGCATATATTGTTGAAAATATACTCAGATAATGAACCGAAATATACTATTGAAGATTTAATTGATATAAGAAGTATAAGAGAATGCAATGGTTATTATAAGATATAAGATATTATGCTCAACGCATAAATGAAGAGGAGATAAAAATAAAATACAATGAGTTGGGGCTCAGATTGAAGAAGTGAAGAAGCCATGAAAATTGCGAAAGAAACTTTAAGTGATGTACAATAACGAAGAGATTATGATTTTATACGCAATAACGACAGAAACTCATACGAATTTCATAAATCAAAATCTGAACAAAACAAACAAACTTATAATGGTTCCTATGAATATAAACGCTTTGAAAGCTCTTATTTTGAACTTGAACATGAAAGAACTTAATGGTTACAATACCGTAATATTTATTAAATTCGCGTTTTACCTGTGGTTTATTGTTGTGCCACTAATAGCTTGGATGTCAATCGGTGTCCTCCCGATTGACCAACAAATAAAAGACCAAAACTAAAAGCCCAACAAAAAAAAGCCCAACAATTAAAAGCCCAACAAATAAAAGACCAAAAAATAAAAGACCAACAAATTTTTGTTAAGGTTACTATTGAGTAGCAGTTCATTTAAGCAATGCTTAAATAGTATTTTCTCTATAATTGAAACCAATTAATT